>CATIWR010462172.1:0-60935 GCA_949677035.1 Omphalea diandra | reverse complement strand
CTATATAAATGATTTTCTATATATATATATATATATATATATATATATATATATATATATATATATATATATATATATATATATTTACTGTAAAGGTTGCTTAACTTTGAAATTCATGATATAAATATATAATGATAGGATATAAGCATTGCAATCATTTCTACCGACTTAAAGCCTAATTAATATATTTTTGTATTTTACATTTATCTATATTTATAATATGTTTAATAATATAATTTATTTTATATTTATATAGACACTCATTTACATCTCACAATTAGGTGATCCTTAAGTTATGGAACAAGCTCCCAAATCTTATTTTTCTAAAATTGGTTGAGTTTCTCTTATATAGCAATCACCCAACACTCATCTTTAAAAGTCTCATCAAATGATTTTGGCTCCAATTGAGAAACAAAAGCAAGGTTATTGTAAAGTGGAGCTCTAGTACTTACACCCTTTGAGGTCTCCCCAGTTTTGAGTTCCTTTAGATAGTTTTTTGAGTACTTCAATCCTTAGGTAGTTCTTAAGCTGGGTTCTCCTCTTATTATGGTTAAGCTTGCTCTACTTCTTAAGATGACTCCTTATCTTTAACTTTAACTTCTTTCGGAGTGGAGTTGAGCTCTAGTCTTTTAAATTCCCCTACAAGATCATCATCATCATGAGAACTTTTCCTAAAATCAAGTTTACTAAACTCATCAAAAACTACATTCATAGACTCTTCAACTATCACAAATATTTTGTTAAAAACTCTACTTACTAGTAGTGGAGTAGCCTAAAAAGATGCATTTATCAATTTTGGAGGTAAATTTTTCACGATTGTCCTTGGTATTTAAAATATAGCATTTGCATCCAAATACTCTAAATTATGAAATCTTGGGCTTTCTTTCATTCCATAACTCATAAGATGTTTTGTTTAAATGGGTCTTTTGAAAACTTTATTAGCAATGTAACATGAATTGTTAATGGCTTCGACCCAAAAGTAAGTTGGAAGAGCATACTCATTAAGCCTAGTTCTAGTCATCTACTAATGTTCTATTTTTTTCTCTCTACAATACCATTTTTGTTATATGGTGTTTTAGAAGCTAAAAAATTATGTGAAATCTCATTTTATGAACAATAGTTTTAAAAAAGTTCATTTTGAAATTCTTTTCCATGGACACTTTTGGTACTGCTAATACTAGAAATGAAGTAACTCTTTTCATTTTGAACCTTTTTAGCAAAAATGTTGAATGCATTAAAAAACTTCACTCTTATGAGTTAAGAAATTAACCCAAGTAAACTTTGAGCAATCATCAACTAGAATAAATGCATAATGCTTAGCACCTAAGCTAGAATTTATAGTAGGTCCAACCAAGTCCATGTGGATAAGTTGAAGAGATCTAGAAGTACTTATAATATTTACGAGTTTAAAAGAAGATTGGTATTGCTTCCCCATTTGACAAGGTCTAAATGTCTTGTCGTCAATGAACTTTAGTTTAGGAAGACCTTCCACTAGTTCTTCTTTTGAAAGATGTTAGAAAAGCTTCATGCATGCATACCTAAGTCTTCTAGGTAATTGGCATTGAACAATTGGTAAGAATTGTTGGTCACTTATTAATAATGTTCTTCTTGTAGATGGTTTACAACATAATTTGCTAAATGTAAGTCAATTATGTGACAAAGGTAACAAAGTCACCTTTGATCCTAGAGAATGCCAAGTTATCACTTTGGTGGATAAAAGGGTACTCTTCAAGGGTGAAGGAGGGGCAATACCTACTTAATTGACTTAAACAATTTGGCTAACCAATCTTTCAAATGTCTTGTGTCCCTTAGCAATGAAGTTTGATTTTGGCATAAAAAACTTGATCATGCTAGCATGGAATTTAATATCTCTAACCCAAATCATATACATTTTAATTACGTTATATTTAAATATATGCATTGAATAAATAATTGTTTAGACATGTGAATTGGATAAGCACGACAATGACACTTGCACCATTGCATTTGGGACTCTTAAACGTATATGTAATGTTTGTATAGTTGCATGAAAAATTATCTTATGTTGTGTACATGTTATAGTATCATAAATAATGGTGTTATAGATTTTATTTAAAAGAATAAGGAACATCTAGGGATTAGGAGATGGATGGAGGTGTTTAAAGAGTGAAGAAGAGGGACTAAAAGAGGAAAAGTGAATTTCCAACCAATAGAAATGAAACACTATGATTTTGTCTTGTTACAATAGGTCTACCAGTGGAATTTTTCACCCTTTAAGATCAAAATAGAGAGATAAAATGTGAGGTACAACAGAAGAAAGAGCGAGCTAAGGAAGAAAGAAAGAAAGAAAGAAAGAAGAAGAACAAGAACAAGAACAAGAACAAGAAGAGGGAGAAGAGTGAGCTGCCTAGGAAAGAATTCTAAGGTTTTCTAGTTCTGGGAATTATGTAAGTTAATTTATCTTCTTCTCACATGACATTAACTCCTCATGACATGTTAATCATGCATGGTTAGTAAGAATTATAGAGTATTTGAGATAGAGCTTATGTATGGAAGTTGAAATTCAAGAGAAATAAGAGCTGATTATGTTGGTTTT
Source organism: Omphalea diandra (assembly GCA_949677035.1). Taxonomy (NCBI): domain Eukaryota; kingdom Viridiplantae; phylum Streptophyta; class Magnoliopsida; order Malpighiales; family Euphorbiaceae; genus Omphalea; species Omphalea diandra. The sequence continues at coordinate 58,360 of CATIWR010462172.1, read as the reverse complement.
GTTTTTAGAGCAGAATTTTGTACCCACGATTTCATAACTCTAGAAGAAGAATTAGGGAAAGTGTAAAATATGAAAGTTGTAGCTTTGCACCCCATCTAAATTCATATGAAACAGTTTTGCTTTATTTGGTGTGTGTGAGGAGATATAACTCCTTCATTAGGACTGGTTCATAACCAAAGAAAATCACCTCAGTTTTTTTGTTTTTATATATTTTGATGACTTTATGTGCTCATTTAGACAAAGTGCAAAACATGAAATTTATAGGTTTATATCCCCTTTAAATACTTGTAAAGCAATTTTTATTGATGTGTTGTGTGGAAAGAGATATGGTTCATTGACTATGACTGACCCTGTACTTAGATGAAACCTCGTCAGTCTTTTAATTCTGTCTTCCAAGAATTTGATGGCCATAGATTCAGAATTTGGTGATGTGTAAAACTTCGAAGTTGTATATTTATGTATGAGCTACATGCTTGTAAAATATTTTTGCCAAATTTAACATGGTTGTTGAGATATTTTCCCTTCATTATGACTGATTGTCAACATGTTGAAAACCTACCCTAAGATTGGTCATTTATTTTGGTGACTTTATAGACTGAATTAGATAATGAGTAAAACATGCAAAATGTTCCTTTATGTCTTCTCTAACTTTTGGTAAGTTATTTTTGCAATTGGATTTGTAATATTTGAGATATATCTAATAATGTAAGACCTACTTAGGCTGAGATGACATTGAAACAAGACAAATTCATAAAATTGACCACAAATTATGTAGTGCATATTTTGGACTGAATTTTGGATATGGTGTACCCATATATGTCTAGTTTAGTTAAAAAAAAAAGAATCAATCATTTGGATTTGTGAGTTAAAAGTAATTATAGAAGCAACCTATCAAGTTCATGATATTTTACTAGAGCATATTTGCATAACAAAATGAAAATCTTACTTCATTATCATGGATTGATTTGGTGTATTGAAATAGGTCCTCGAGGCATTGAAGATAATAGTGGGAATAAGTCAGGACCATCCACGACTAAATAAGCTTGAAGGAGGAGGTAAGTAAATAGCTAATGGTACTATACGTGTGATTAGTTAAATGCCATGAACATATACTTAATGGAATGAAATGTTATTTAATGAGATAATATTGATGAACACATTGATGAAAAGATGGTTATATTCTTGATTTATTTATTTTCATAAGACGTTGATAAATTATGACTTAAGAATGGAAGTATGTGGTGATATGAGCTGCTAAAGTTATGAGTGTTGTTATAAGTCATTGTATTGCTGAAATTTTATTCGATTTATAGTTGATTTATTAAAAGACTAATACTTGATGTTGTTAGGCAAACAACAATATTCATGGCCTGTGTGACAATGATATATAACAGTCTGTGTGACAATAACATTCGACAGTCTGTGTGGCAATAACATTCAATAGCCTATGTGGCAATGATATCTAAAGTCTGTTTGGTAATAATATTTATAGCCTATGTGGCAACCAAAAATGAAAGCTTTTGTGGCAGTGATATCTATAGCCTATGTGGCAACAATCTATGATAGTCTGTGTGATAATAACATTTGATAACCTATGTGTCATTTAAGAGTAAAAACTCTTTATTTCGTGCATGAATATGATGATGAGTTATTTATATTTAAATGTTTGTTATGTTATTTAAGATTGAAGAATCGTTATGCATTTACTTACTGAGTGTGCAAGCTCACTCTTTTGCATTAAATTTTCTTTCAAGAAGAGTAGACTAAAGATTGCATCCAGTTTACATTTTGAAGTTGTTGTCTAGTAGTCTAATAGAGGTTGGGCTAGTATGCAGTCAATTAGTATTTTAGTTTGTTTAGCCATGTACACTTTGTTGTAAATAGTTACTATGTTGTGAAACAAGATACATAGTGTAAAAAAAATTATAATTGAAATAAGGTCTTTTAATGACAATAGATAGAATGAGAGTATTTTAATGATATCATGTCACTTTAGTATTCCATGTTTTATGAATAAGTTAATCCACCTACTTTAGGAATTATTAGTAATTGAGACGTCACATGGAACTCCTACTAAGTCTATCAAAAGGAAAGCTAGTGAAAGGTATTCCCAAGCTAAAATTGTCAAAGGACAATACATATGGATCATGCTAAATGGGAAAGCAACATCTATCTTCATTCAAAGCAAAAAATATTGTAAGTACATCTAGACCTCTTCAACTTATCCATGGATCTAATTAGACCTACTAGGAGTGCTAGTTTAGGTGGAAAATATTATGCACTTGTCCTAGTTGATGATTACTCTAAGTTTACTTGAATATCTTTTCTAGCTTATAAGCATCACACATTTGATACTTTTAAAAGTTTTGCAAAAAGAGTTCAAATTGAAAAGGGTTAATTCGTTTCTTTTATAAGAAGTGACCATGAAAAAGAATTTCAAAATGAATCTTTTGAGTCTTATTGTCTAGAAAAATGAGATTTCTTATAATTTCTCAACTCCTAGAACACCATAACAAAATGGTGTCCTAGAAGCCATTGATATTTCTTGTTACATTGCTAATTGTGTTTTCAAAAGATTCATTCTGAATAAAACTTTTTATAAGTTTTGAAATGGTAGTAAGTCTAAGCTGTCATACCTAATAGTTTGTGGGTGCAAATGCTACATCCTAAATACCAAGGACAATCTTGAAAATTTTGATTCTAAGACAAATGAAGGTATTTAGGATATTTCACCTCTAGTAAAGCCTATAAAGTATTCAATAAAAGTATTATGACTGTTGAGGAGACTATGAACATTGTGTTCGATGAATTTAGTAAACCTAATCTTGAAAAAAATTCTCTTGTTGATGATCTTACAGGTGACTTTGACAAAATGGAGTTAGAGTTAACTTCAAAATAGATTGTTAAAAATTGTGATGAAGACAAGTCATCAAAAGAAGAGGAAGGCATTTTCTTTTGACCTATCTATTTTGACTTAGAGGAAGAGGCATTTTCGTTCTGAAAATGCTTGGCTAGGTGAGGCTAATGGTTGATGGATTATGACTGAGAGTTGGTAGAATGGAATTCTTCAAGAGAAAATTTGTAAGTGCGATCAGAATCTTTACCGGTGGAGTGAGAATATCTTCCAAAAGTTGAAAGCTAGTATTGCTAAGTGTAGGCATTGGATTCAAGTGCTTCGACCTCGCGTGATCGAACTTCTATGGCAGAATTTCTTAAGGCTTAAAAAAGTTAGACTATTTATTAGACCAGCAAAATGTTTATTAGTGTCAAAAAGCGAAGTAGCATTTGCTTCAGTGTGAGGGGTCACAATTCCAAGTATTTCCATCAATATGCTTCAGCTAGGAGGCATAAAAATTCCATTACTCAATTACGAGATTTTACTGGGAATTGGTTAATGTGGGATTCTAGTTTGTTTGAATGTATCTATGAATATTTTTCAGATGTCTTTACTTCGAGAGTTTGTGCTGGCGAACTTATTTTCTCAAAGCTACCGAGGAAGGTTTCTAGTATGCATAATACAGAAATGATTAAGCCTTTCAAAATAGATGAGGTTAAGGCTACGATTTTTTCCATGCATCTAGATACGTCAACTGGTCTTGATGGCATAAAACCTGGTTCTTTCAGCATTTTTGGGACATCATTGGACCAGATGTTACTGCTTTCTGTTTGGATTGCTTAAATTCTATTTCCTTCCTAAATAATTTGAATTCTACCTTAATTGTGTTAATCCCCAAGAATAATCGACTTGATTGTCTTACTGATCCCTGGCCTATTGCTTTATGTAACGTAATGTATAAATTCATGGCAAAAAAGGCTAGAATGAAATAAGTATCGGAGGAGGTGATCTCAGAATCTCAAAGTGCTTTCATTCCAAATAGGTTGATCATGAATAATGTGATGATTACTTTCAAGATTGGGCATTACCTGAACACGAAACGTGTTGGAAAAACAGGGATGGCAACTTTAAAAATTGATATGCCAAAGGCACATGATCGTATGGAGTGGCATTATCTAAAAGTTATGTTACTTTGCTTGGGCGTTCATGAAGATTGGGCTAGGAGAACCATGTTTTGTGTAACTACTATCCAATATTCAGTAGTGCAAAATGGAAAGGTTATCGGACCAATTACTCTTACACATGGTTTAAGGCAGGTGATCCCCTCTCACCCCACCTTTTCATCCTATGTGCCGAGGGATTGTCATTCTTAATGAGTGATTATCAATCTCAGGTTCTTTTGCATGGTTGTCATATAGCTCGACATGCCCTTGTGATTTCGCATATCTTTTTGTCCATGATAGCATGTTGTCCTTTAATGCTAATAAGGTGGAGGCTCAACATGTGAAAGATTGTTTGAGTATATATGAAGCTACCACTGGCCAACAAATCAATTTCCAGAAGTCCAACATTCTATTCAGTAACAATACAAATGAGGAGTTGCAAAGGGAGGTTAGTCGATTACTTAGGGTATGGGTCACAAATGACCATGGACATTATCTTGGCTTACCTTTGCTTATTGGCAAAAATAAGAAGGTTGTGTTTTCGTTTATCAAACATAAAATCAAGCAGAGATTAGGTGGGTAACGGAAGAAATTATTATCTAGGGTGGGTAACGAGATTTTGGTAAAAAGTATGGCTCAATCCACACCCACCTATGCTATAAGTATGTTCCTAATTCCTTTTGGTTTATCTGAAGAGTTAGGAAGACTTGTGAACTTGTTTTGGCAGGGCAGTGGCGATGGGGGGTAATAAAGGGGTTAAATGGATGAGTTGGTAGAGGCTCAATGTTCATAAGAATGGAGGAGGCCTTGGTTTTACGAGGCTGCATGATTGTAACTTAACCTTGTTAAGTAATCAGGGTTGGCAATTTTTGTTATATCATAATTCTTTAGTGGCTCGATTGTTCAAAGCGAAGTATTTTTTCTTTAATGGGTGTATTCTTTCTGCCACAGTGGGTCCAAACACAAGTTATGTGTGGCGTAACATCCTTACTAGCCGGTCGTTAATTTGTGATGGTTTATGACTGTGGGTGGGTAATGGGCAAACGATTTCTATAAGGGATTCGTCATGGCTTCAATGTCAAGATAATCTGTATATTGAAACTGAGTTAGCTCCAAGATTGCTTCGGCTATAGTGTCTTCTCTCATGTGTCGTGATGGAGATTGGGATATGGACGTTGTACGAGGTTTGTTTAATTCTAGAGATGCTGAGCTAATCTTGAGTATTCCATTCAGTGTTGCTAATTAGGAAAAAAAAAAAAAAAGGTGTGGAAGCATTATAAGAAGGGTCTTTATTCAGTTAAAAGTGGGTATAAGGTGTGGAAGCATTATAAGAAGGCATGATTCTTTAGTCTTTATGGAATGCAAGAAATTATATTCTCTAGAATGGCAAAAGGAGAACTGATCAGGATGTTCTTCTAGGGGCTACCACCTTTTGCTGTAATGGCAGGCTGCGCGAACAACTTCAACTTGTCCTAAAGGTGTCCCTATTGTAGATAGTGTGGTTGTATGGGCTAAACCTCTTGCTAGGTATGTTAAGCATAATATTGACGTTGCTATCTTTCAACATCTTAATCAGGTGGGTTATGGTCTCATTATTAAGAATGATGAAAATAATTTGGTGGCAGCAAGGAATGGTTTACTTCGGTGCCCTTTGTATCCTTTTACTGCAGAAGCTTCGTCTTATAGGGAGGCTCTTAGTAGGCTTGAAGTTTTGAATATTAGCCAAGCGGAAATTGAGACTGATTGTCTTATATTGCAGTGAACCTTATTACACCCACATGTGAATCATTCTTATTTGGGTCTGTTGGTGCAAGATTGTTTTAGTTTAGCTTCAAGTATTATTAATAGCAAATTTGTTTTTACTAGGAGATCAATGAACCAAGTAGCTCATTTGGTTGCTAGAGCTGCTAGGTCATAGCCTGGTCTTAGGGTTTGGAGTGTTGTCCCTCCCCCTTTTCCTTTTGATGTTTTATCTTCCGATTTAGCTTAATAAATTACCTTAGCTTTCTTCAACAAAAAGAGTAGGAAGAGTATATTAAAGCAATGAATTATAGGTTTGGGCCAAACGCCTTTGAAGATCCCATGTTTGATCTAACAAAATTAAAGCAAAAAGGTTTAATTCAAGAATACATGGATGAATTTCAGATGTTGTTGTGACGGGTAGAGTTGCCTAAAGATTATGCTATCAGTTGTTTCTTGACTAGGTTAAACTAGAGATTCAATTTACTATAAGATTACTACAGCCTACTAGTTTGCACCAAGCCTATGTTCTAGCCATACTAACCAAAAAAGTAATTATCTAACCCATTTAAACCACCATTGAAACCAAATTTCTTTGCCAATAACCACACACAAATTTGAACTCATTATCCACCTGCTAAATCAAATTTACCTGTACCATCCTTCATCAAGAATGCCAAACCATAACCTTATTCAATTTTGAACCCTTTTAAAGTACTAAATAATACTCAAACTAAGAAAACCACGACCATAAACTGAGGAGACAAGGAATTTGATGAAAGGGGAATAAAAGGGCTATGTTTCTGGTGTGATGAGAAGTTTGTCCCAGGGCATAGATGCTAAAACAAGAAACTCTATATGATTACTGTTCAAAAAATTGAGGAACCATGAAGAAGAAACTAATAATGATGATATCCAAGAATGCAATTATATAGAAATAGACGAAGGAGAGCACTCTCATGTATTTGTGTTTGAAATAAAGGGATTGGATGTAGGCAATTTGAATTATACAATATGAATTGTTGGTCAGTTTAAGAAACGCAAGCTTTAACATATTGCTTAATTGAGGTTATACCATTTTGGGGGAAGAGAGAGGCACAACAATGGTGTTAGGAGTTCATTGGGTGGCCACTTTAGGAGATATTATATGGAATTTCAAGTCACTTACAATGAAGCACTATAAGAAAATATCGATATACCAATGGAAATTTCTGTTGGTAAATACAGAAATTTCATCAATAAAGTAAATAATTGACGAAATACCAATTGAGAAAATTGATCACAAAATGCTTGTTTGGTAACCGTTTACATATCAAATTTTAGTCTGTCGATAAATTTACCGATGAATTTATTATGGCAAAAATCATCATATATTGGCAATTGAAAACTCGTAACAATCCAATGTAAATTGGTAACAAATCTATTGGTAATTCATTGGCATGTTAATTTTTATTTTTCTTAATTTGTCAACAATCCATCGGTAAATTTATTAAAAACAAAAAAATCGAATATATTTCATTGAGAATTGGTCATTATGTTTTATATGCTAATTTTTTATAATTTTAAATTTTATATACTACTTTTTATAATTATATTTTTCAAAATTTTAAATTATATATAATATTAAATAAATATTGAATTTACAAGTAACTATAATAATATAAACAAAATTTTAATAATTTCAAACTAATGTAAATACATATAATGGAGTTGTAAAAAGAAATGTCAAAGTTCGAGTACAAAAAAATGTAAATCTAACTAAGATTTGTTCAATCCTTATCATCAACCTCATGATTGAGCAAATAATCCTCATCATTAAGATCAGGAGCAGTAATAGCAACAGTAAGAGTAACACTAAAAGCTAGAGCAGAAAAAGCAAGAAAAGCAAAAGCCAAAATAGAAGGCATACATCCTACAAATGAGATGGAAGAAGTATCCTAGTCTACTAAGACATGGAGTGCAGCTAGTCTTTCATATCTTGCACCTAAGCATGAACAAATAGTACATGAGAGTGATATGCAATGATCCTCTCATCTACTCACATGTCATGTAAGTCCTCAGCTGAAGTCAGTGGGATAAAAGAAGTGTTGGTACTGGAATCACCATAAAAGTGGGGGGCCTGAGAACCTATTTTGTATCTCCGGCCCTTAATTTGTCCTTCAATTTCCAAAAAGAAAACCTCTCTCTCTTCGACTTGATGAGGCTAACTAGATCTTGAGGTTGATTGTAATATCTGGTCATACTATATGTCGATATTGTCCTACATTTTGTAAAATATTAGTGATAACCTAATACTACAGTAATAAAAAATTTTAATTTTAATTTAAATATGTTATAACTTACTTTAACCTTTCTAGATCATGTATCAATAAAGATTTGCATGTCATGTTGCTTCATGTGTGTATACACGAAGACATCGATGGGGAGAACCTAGCATCCCAACTACTTGAGAGCCCATTATTAAGTTAAAGAAAATAAGAAATAAGTAAATATACTAATAAGCAATTAAATAAAGGTAATGAAATTAATTATCATTCGTCAAGCATACTCAAAATAGGGTATAAATCCCCCTGTGTGCCTAGATGGACTACAGCCAAGACCTGTTTTCTCTATCCACCTATTAAGGCTAACCTAGCAAGGCAATGCTTGAAAGTGGAAAGAACCCCACTATGTTTGCCAATGATCTCAAGCCTTATCAGGCACCCAGCTCTTCTTCCCCTTGTGCTTCAAATTATGAAACATGCCTTTATAGTGCAATGCAACCTTCTTAAAAAAAGGTTGTCTAAACAAAGCGTTGATAATCCAGTCCTACTAAAATGTAATAATAATAAAGAGACATGTATTAGTAAATAAATAACATTAAGCAATTGATAAGTATTTAGCTATGCTATGAAAATATTGCATACCTTGAACATCTCCTAAAAGAAGGTTTTCTTCAACTATGGGACCTTCTTTCATGTGTAGCCATTAGGATGAATTTTTTAGTAGAATAGAATCTAGCATATATGGGAGCATCTATCCGACAATTGCAAATTGCAAAAAAAAAATAAAAAAGTTAGTGTGATAACTAAAAAATAATTAAATAAAAAATAGAAAAAAAAAATTGTTACATGCCTTTTATGCTGTGAAGAAATTTGAGGTCATAACTCAAGAGTAAAAATTGAGTATGAATCATCAAGATCTAATGGTGTAGTTGGCCCTCAAGATGACGAAGAATTTGATAGTGTAGAGTAGAGATAAGAGCTATAACAAGGCGCTATAATAGGAGCTATAGGAGTAGAAGTAGATAAAGAAGTAAGAGATGTAGGCAGTAGAGTAATAAAGGGCAGTGCAAGCATAGAAGAAGTAAAGGCAAATGGACAAATCAATGGCAAAAGTGTCAAAACATGACTACCATTACGAGTACGACCTGGATTGGGTGTACCCTCATCTCTTAGGAAGCAAAAGTAAAATTCATAAAAGTGTACATATACCTGTAAATGAAATACAATTATAATGAAAATTTTTACTTACTCTGAATCATTATCCTCTATAATCATCTTTAAAAATTATATCATCCGATGATTTTTATTTTGATTACAGCTCCATTTCATCATCTAATTGAATATCTTCATTTTCATCATTTAAATTGATGAACGACTTAACCAGATCATTTAAAGTTCTTGGTGGCTCGTCCTTAATAATTTCAATGATAGACAAATTATCAACATCTTCTTTAAAATGAGCTTTAGATGATCTCTTAATTACAGATTCATCCTTAATTTTGACAAATGATCTAGCTTTAATTTTGCATGTTGTCCACTAATCAAATTTATCCTCTTGTAAACTAGGATAAGGACTGTAATATACTTAACAAGCTTCCATTGTCAATGCAAATGGTTTGTATTTATTAAATCTTGCTACAAAGATGTTAAGGAAATAATATCCTTGAGTATACTTTTTCTACTATTTACATTTATGTTGCATGTTTTTATGTGACTTATCTAAAGGTCATGTTATTAAAATGTCATTTTTCAAGCCTCACAAAGCAAGGAGCAAGTTGTAAGTACTAGAATTTGGGTCATCAAGATGGGAGCCAATAATGAAAAACTACTTGAATTTTTCCCTAAAGGATGGGGCAATAATGCTTAAGAAAGTGGTAAAAGCTTAGGAGAAGCCTTGAATCAAACCCGCCTTTTAACTAGCGAAACTATGAGAGTAATTAGGAGAGTGGAATAGTTGTTTATGCAACCAACTTAGTTTGTTGTAAGCTAACTAAAGAAGGTTGTACAGACCTCTAAAGGATTGTATAGACCACCCATAAAAGTCCAAAAATAAGATTCTAAAACAGTGAGTCATCAAGCCTAAAAAGGTTGTACAGGCAATCTAAGGTCTGTATAAACAACTCTAGGATTGTACAAATAACTTTCAAATACTAATCTCTAGAACTTTCCTTATTCTTATCCATAGAGAGTTTGAGGAGAGATTGGATACAGTGCAATCTAAGCCATTAGGCTTAATTGCACCTATCCCCCTCTATAAATACCCCTCCCTTTGAAGGGGGAGAGAGAGAGAGAGAGAGAGAGAGATCTAATTTCCCTAATAAAATTTGCTAAAATATCCACCTAACCTTAGAAAAATCCTTCTTGAACAAAAAAAAAAAAAAAAACATCCAAACACTTACTAAGAGATTCACGATGATTTAAGTTTCTCACTTTCATAGAATAGTTTTCCCTAGCATTTGGAGAAAGATATCAAAACAAAAGTGCCTCCGAAGGAAAAGGATAACACTTAGGGCATCCAAGGACTTTCTCTTTAATCCATCTTTGTCTCCTTCCCACCTTTATTTCTCATTTTCTTTTTTTGGTTATAGTAGAGCCACTAATCTATAAAGATAAATTATGGTATATACAAACCACTAACTAGTTTATACAGCCCTCTATCACTACTCATGGCACTATTCACAGTAGTTTATCTCTTGCTTGATTTTTGTATTTTTGTATTTTTTGCTTTTTTTTTTTTTTTTGGTTTTGTGTGGCTAATAACTTAGGGAATAGGGTAGGTTGTAGCAACCAATGACCTTATTCCTTATATTTTGATTCCTATATGGCATATACCATGCATGCATGCCTTGTTGTAAGGTTCCTAAGCTTTTGTGTCATTTGTGAGTTTTATGTACATGGAAAGCTGATAGGGAGAGGTTCAATAAAATCAAGGACCACTTGATTTATCATTTTTTAGCTAGAATTTATGGCATTTGTGTATGATATCTTATCATTCTTCTTACCATTATCACGGTGGAGGACGAGTTAGCCTTTTTTCCATGGTTAACCCCTCATCCTCCTTATCTTTATGGCATAAATGACCGTATATGTAAATGGGAAAGGGTTAGCTACCCAAGGATCCCTATTCTAATCATTTTTGCATACTGCTCCTTAGATTAGTTTTTGGTTTTTTTAGTATTTTGGTTGATTCTTTAATGGCTAGTAGTGCTTCTTGTCATGCCTTTTACATAACCCATCCTTTTGGGATAGATTAGGAAAGGATCATGGAGTCCTATGACCCCACTTTTTTATCTTTATAAGTTGCCCTAATGTGTTTAAGTCTTTATTTGCATTTTTATCATATTATGCCCTATTTATTAATGTCATTATATGTTATTATCATGTGTTGTGTTTCATTCTTTGTTTTACATATTTTATTATGAATATAGATAGTAGCATAGGACTTTTAATTAACCCATAATATGGTGAATGACATAGAGGATTATAGAGTAATGAACTAAGACCCCTTAATGGCAACGACAAGGTAGTATGCTTCCTTTTGATTTGTTCACTTTGGGTAGGATTAGGGGTCATTTTGCTTGTTATTTAACCCATGTTAAGGACTAATGTTTTGCTTCTTTTTTGTAGGTTAGAGGATCCAATTAATGAATTCTTTGTATTTATTTAACTTAATTCCATGATAATCCTGTCGTTTGAATATGTATTCCTCATTCTCCTTGTATATATTGTTTATTACTTTCTTGCATTATACATATCACATTCATGCATTGCATACTTAAATGGTTATGGTTGATGGCTTAACTTAGATGGATGTGCATAAGTGGATAAATGAAAAATTGATTAATTAAGGTAAGGTATAAAAATGAACCATTGATTGTTAAAAAGGTTGAATCCCTGTATCTGGGCAATTTAGGGTGCCTAACCTCTTCTCCAAGTCGTACCTAACTCTCAAACCCAATCTTTGATGGGATGAAGATGGGTTGGGCCTTCTAGTTGACCTATTAGACTCAGAACCCATTCTCACCAAGAATTTTATCCCAACAAAGTTAGTTGGCAACTCCAGTCAAGTATTTAAGCTAGTATTGGAGTATTATCCCACCTTGGCCCCTTATCAGCCTCTTGATTTCCAAATAGGTCTCTACTCATCATGGAGCCCTCTAAAGGATTCCTTGATGATCCTAAACTCTAAAGGATTCCTCAAAGGTCCTAGCACATGCCATTAAATAGGATTGTATCAATATGTGACCTCCATCCTTTTAGCCCATCGAGAGTCGATAAAAGGTTAGGAGTTACAAACAAGATTTCACTTGTTCAAGTGCAACCACGAAATCGAGGTGCTCATAGTGTACTAATTATGTGCAAAGCTCCCTTAACTATCATTTTTACCAATTCTTGCTTTATAGGCCTTATTCTTATATCAATAGTCATCTTCTTCCATCTCCTCAAATAGTCCCTAAAGCCCTCTCCATTATTTTACCTTAATGTATCTAAGTCTTGCAAGGTGCACTTAAACTCTGAGTTATAGGAATAGTGTCCTTGAAAAGCTTTTTGCTAACTTCTTCCACTCCTCCCTTACTGGTTTGGATTACTTGAAGTACTAGGTCTTGAATGCCCTTCCAAATATAGTTCAAATAATTCCAACATGGCTTTGTGGATTCCCTAGATACCCATATGGTAAGTACATAAGACATGATATAATTCCTAAGGTCTTAAGTTCCTATGAACTTAGAAAGCTTAAGCATATAAAAAATTAATGAGAAGCTTTTTAGGACAATAGATCTTTAATATCCATTCCTCATTCAAGCCTCTTATACTTTAGTGCCTTTTGAATAGTCTCCAACTGTTTAGCAAAGTCCTCTATCTTGGCATCACCCATGACACTCTACTTAGTCTTCTTTGATATCTTAATGTTGGTATTCTTTTCCTTAGAAGCCTTTTACTTAGAATAATCTTCCATGCCATGCAAATTATCATTTAAGACTATCGATGATGGAGGAGGAGCATTTATTGGATTGTTATCCTTATCAACCTAACTTGATGACACTTTATTCTTCTTAGACAATGCTTTTATCAATTGTTTCTAAACCTCCCTTAAGACATAGTCCCTAATCAATGCTTTTATCAGTTGTTTCTAAACCTTACTTGAGACATAGTCCCTCATTATCTGACCCAATTCTGCCTTAAACGTCTACAAGCTCATTTTATATTATTTAATAACCTTGCTCTATTTATGGTTTTTGGTTCCTTGCTAATTCGATGCTTTGTATACTATTTTCCTCTTTCTTGATAGCCCCTTCCCTCTTCACTTCCATGATAGTCTAGGTGGCACCATGATGACTATAAAATAAGGGTTATTAACATAATGTGAGTAAGGTATGGGATGCATGTATACATGAGATGCACATAATATTCAAGCATAAGTACATTTATTTTCAACCTTATTACTCCCACACACGAGATATAATGACTCATCTTGAGAGTGGTCTATTCATCTTCCAACAGAGGGTAGTGAACAAGTATTATCCCTAGAACTAAGCAAGATGAAAAACCTAAAAAGTATAATATACATCCTAAGTCACAAAGTATAATGTGTCCAAAATTACATTTTCATTTGAATAAAATTCTAGACTGGCAAAAATTAGAATATACATAAATATATATATATATATATATATCATGAAATAATGTACATGGCAGGAAATGGGATATACATAGATATTTATATCATAGGATAATATATAATTTACCTTGTGCTCTTTTTGGACTTTTCATCATAGCACTATAATTCCTACATGAGCTCTTAGTTGAAAGATTATTCTTGTAAATAGCTCTTATAAACTTAGGGATGTTTGTCATGTACCCCCATTTGACATATCTAAAAATACTAGGTTTTTCCTCCTTACCATCTCTTAAGCTCGAGCAAAGTTTAAGTGTCAAGTTTGGCAGAACCATCAATTAGATTTGGGGCCTCATAGTGCACGTAGTGATTGTAATCTACTAAATGTATGGAAAGTTGATTAACAAAGGGAAAAATATATAATGAATATCTTTAGAAGATGACTCCATTAGTCTCTAATGAAGTTGCCTTTATAAGTGCCACAGATTTTCGGGGTTATGCACTCAAACGATCAAAATCTTACTTGTGAATTCTACCTTTTACAGATTAACAGGAGACCAAGAGGATTTAAGGTCACATTTTAGTGTAGAACCTAATAATGGCATAAGAGAGGAACATCTAAGGATCCTAAATGATAGGCTTCTCGATCTTTACACTATAAAAAACAAAATTTAGAGACCATAAAATGTGATTTCTATTAGTGACCACTTTAGCAACCACGTTTTGTAATGGCTAAAATCATTGTTACAAAAGGTTTAGCAACCATATAATGTGTGATCTTTATTTAAAGAACACATTATGTAGTCGTTAAATAATCTCCTTGTGGTAACGAAATTTTAACCATATATTAGATCACGAAAAACTATTTAGAAATTACATATAGACCATATTGTTGTAGCTATTTAGAGACCACATCATGTGATCTCTATTTTGTGGTCTTGTGCTGTCTAAATAATCTTATTTTAGAGATTTTGTTTTTATATTTTTAAAATTATTTATATAATATTTTTAAAAATATTAATAGTGTTTATATTTAATGGTATTATTTATATAATTAATTTTGATTTTGAAAATTAAATATAAAAATTAAGATCAATAAATAATCAAAAATATTCTATGAGAAAGTAATAATAATAAACAATTACATCCAAATCAATTATGTATCACATCCAAACAATAGAAAAAATGAAAAGATAATTTCAATCTCAACATTGAAAATAAAACTATCTTGAAATCATCCACAAGACTACCCAATTTGATGATGTCTTTAATAAAATCTTCCATCTGTTTAATGAAGTTAATAATTACATTGTTTAAAAAAAAAAAAAAAGGAAAATTAGACTACTCAATAGTATGTGTGTGTGTGTGTGTGTGTACTAGGAAAACTATTATAATTAAGACAGAAAATGAGTGTTACCAGATTTTTGTAAGAACTTTTTACTCTTTTTCCAACGTTAAAATTAACAATCAAGTTTTTCCACCATTTGACCAGCAACTTAGAAAAAAAATAAATAAATCATATTACATGCTCAGTGGATCCCACATTTTTATGTTGCACCTTTTTATACTATAAATGGCAAATGGATGCAAAAATGAATATTTTAACTTAAGAAAATAATGCATAATCTTTTTCTACAATCTCATCAAGGCATAAAAATATGAGATCCAAGTTCTCAAGCGCCTCCCTTTTCTCAACAATACTCCTTTAACCAAAATGAAAGGTAAAAGCTGAGAAACAAAACTAAATAATCACTAAAAAATTAATGATAAAGTTATAAAAAGCATTATCTCAAGAGAAGGGAAACTGAATCAAAGAAACCTTGAAGAATTGAAGCTAAGATTAGTTCATTTTCATCATCTCCTCCAATCCCATAGAAGTGGAGGTCTTGGATAAATTTGTAGACAACTATATAGTTGTAAAACATTGTGATCATCGTTGCATATGGGAACACATCAGGAATGCAAATATCTTGGGTTGAGAAGAGTCTTAAAGCCTATTATCAATTTTGCTAGTTCTACTTTCAAAATCATACAATTAAAAAGCAATATTGTTGAAGCCAAGCATGCATTAAATGATAATGCAAACATGTTAAAATCTTTGTAACACTTAATATGACTATGTTTTAACGTTCTAAAAACTGTTCTATTATTTTCATAATAAATTACATGCATTAGTTGTTATGAATGATAAGAAACCAATTAAGAAGTAGAAAATTCATCATATTCAAACCATTGCAAATTGATTACTTTTCTTCTCGCATGGGACAATATACACATTCCCAAAATCAGAAAGGCAATAACTAAATATTCTGTGCCTCCCTGCAGCTTCTTGAAAATAAGATTTTGGAAAATACATAAATATATGCAATTGCTTGTACATTTGCTTAAATGCAGAGCAATTTATATGAACATCAGATCTAACAGAAAACAGATACTAAGATGTATCACTCAAATACCTTGGGTTCAAAGATCAAATATAAAGCATGAATGATAAATAATTGACCTATCAGTTTCTGAACCCAATATGATGCAAGATAGCACTCAATAGTGTTATTCTCAGTATTTGAGAAGAGCAAGCACAACAAAATTATTTCTTTAACAAAGAGTAGATTCTTTGTCCTACATGGAAAGTGTTTTGCTTTAAAGCACCAGACATTCTTAACTGAGAGTAGATTCTTTATGCCACATCCAATTAAGACATCTCTGCGACAAATGTTTTAACCATCTCCAAACCCTCAGGTGTACTGACAAACCTCACAAACCTGAAAACAAGTTCCTATCATATTGAAACCGAACTGACATTAAACCAATTCTTTGTACAAAAGCAATATTATATCTCAGTGGGCATATAAATAAGCTCTTAAGAGTCCCTTCTGTGAACCAAGTCTCAGCATTTCCATGTCTTTCAACTTTAAGCTTAATTGAATGAACTGCCTATGCAACTTGTTCTTTGGCAACCTTCAAGTGAGTTTTCACATCCTTGTAACTTGCCCCTAGCAGTCAAGATTAATGTGAGGGTTTTAAAATCCTTCCTTGAAGGCCTTTCTTTAGGTATTCTCCTGCTTACAGGTTTACTCTTCTTCTCACTTTCATCATCAGACCCTATGACAATCACAATCACTGTCTCAGTTACATGCTTGTCGACTATCTTCTTTGAAGCCGCCTTTGTTGCCACGGGGCCTCTTCCAGCTCCGACCATATTGCCAACAGCATCCATTAGTTTCTGCAAATTGGAATAATTCACATCATCAGGTGGTATATAAATCTTGAGTCCATCTCGTACGTGGTGCACAAAATTTATTAATATACCTTCCCTTGCAGAGCGCCATCATTCACTAGATTACCAATGTCTTAAAGCACTCTTCTATTCCTTCTATCTGGCTACTAAGTTCCTCTGCTTCACTTCTCCTAAAAGAGCAAAAATAACATGGATCAAAAAGAAATTTGTGGACGATAATTCTAGGCCAAATATTGATTTAGAATACACAAGAAGGTCACACACGCCTTGATTACTAATCAAAGTTCACTCTTTGGTACTCAAAATATGATATAAGAGTGAAAAAGAAAAGCAAGAAATCTTTATTACCAGAACTAACCCACTAACAAATTTTTCATAACAATTGAAAGAAAATAACAGAGAACTTTAAATAATATACAAAAGTATAAATCAAAAGCTCAAAGATAATACTAAGAATTAACTACACTGGACTATGTCATGACCAAAAAGAAAAACCAGGATCAAAACCTAGTCTGCAGCAAGTGTCAAAGGAATCACCTCTATATTATACATAACATCTATTAAACAACTAAGGCATATAAGAACTCAAGAATAAAACCAAACCCCGAACAAATCAAAAACAACACCCACAAAAGGTCATGAAAAAACAACATTATATTGTAGATAATCAAATAACCCTTTTCCCTTTAATACCAGAAACAAAAGAAACTAAAGAAACCCATACAGAATGAGCATTCAAATAGCGACAAATCCAAGAACCCCACATAAATCAAAAACAAAACCCACAAAAGGTCATGAAAAGCAGCATCGTATTGCATATAATTGAAGAACCCTGTTCCCTTTAGTCCCAAAAACAAACAAAACTAAATAAATCCAGAAAGAATAAGCATTCAAAAAGCACGAAATCATACTACCTCTTAGTTGTTGGTGAGGAACAACAGCTCTAGACGCCATTTCAGGTTCTTCTTCTTAATTCTTTCCAAAGAGTTGCAAATAGTGATGACAAAAACTATTGGAGAAGACTACTATGCGTCTCTCCTTTTATGTCCATAGTTGCGATTGGGGTCGATTCTGCTATTGAGAGCTGCGATGGTTGGGGACCGATGGTTAAGGTTGGGTGATGGTTATGGCTGGGGAAGGTTCGATTTCGATTAAGGTTGGCGAGGGGATGAGAATGGCACGGGGACGATGAATGGAGTGGCTTTGGTTTCAGCTAGGGTCGGAATGGAGACGATGAATGGAGTGGGGAGGAAACACTGAATACTAGGCCTATTATTTAGCGCAACCAGCGACCATCAATAAGGTGGTCGCCATCTAACTAATATATATTATATTTTATATTATATAATTACTGGCCACATAGCATAAGGCCACTATTTTAAATGAAATTCATTATAAATATCGACCATATAGTATGTGATCATGAAATATAATGAATTTCATTATAAATAGTGACCACATAGAGTGGTCACTATTAAGGAACTGCAAATTGTAGTATTTAAATAGTTTTTATACTTGGTGTCACGTTGCAGTGCCAAACATGACAATCATATCTTAGTAGTCGCTAATTTAACTATCACTTTATTATATCATTGTGATGGCTAAATTAATCATCTTTTTCCCCTCCCATTTAGCGAATACTTAGGGACCACTATATGCAGTTGTTATAAGTTTGGTAAATTTGTAATTGTTATTTGGTTGCAAGATGGTAGCTAATTTCATTTTCACTCTACTGAACTTTGAATGGTAACATATTGGTTACTAAGTGGTAGCTAAATGTGGTCTCTAAATCAATATTATTTTGTAGTGTTAGAACAAAAGATAAATGAAAGAGATTATTGAGAAACTTTTTGATGGGGTCATATATTGGTAACACCCCAAAACCGCTCTTGGAGTCATCACCAATTTTGATCAGAATAAAATTTTGAGCGCAAAAGAGTTGCAATCTAAATAGGTGTTTGAAAGGCCCAATCCGTCTTCACACCATCAAATATTCCAGTTCAAGAGTTTAATACAACCCAATAAAGGTGTTATGCACCCCTAGTGGCTTGGATTTAAGGATTTGGCTTTTCAAATGAATCCTTAAGTCATTTCCTCCTTTGCTCTTATTAGCTAACTTACCATTTTAATGGCCTAAACAAACATCTAGCATATCATCCATACAACACATCTAAGCCAACAATATACAACCAAACTGGGAATGTGTGAGCGTTGTGCAGGTCTATGCTCGAATAAATGGAATATTACTTGCGACTCCATGCTTTTGTCGATCAACAAGGGAGTGAGTGGACGAGGCGTTAGGTTTTATAGAACGAGTACAGAGAAAAAAATAAAAATTTTCTACATGTGAAACCCACCAACTATCCATACGATTTGATTAAATCGAAAAGAATGATGTGAAAACCTGACTGATTTGAACGATAAAAGCAATATCATTAGAAAATAGAGAGGGAGTTTACACTAGTAACACCCAACATCAAGCTTGGAGTCAAATCTAGACGTCATCAAAGGATTATCGCCCTCTGTAGGTATCCACACGAACAGGTCACCTTCAAAACATATACTGTGCTAGCACTAGGGTTTTCTTTTTCTCTCTAAAACATTTGTTGATAAAAGTAATATGAATGTTCACTCTCAATCAAAAAACCTAAATGTGCTTATATATCTTAACAGTTAAGATATTTATGTCAACTCTGTATCATAGACAATATAATATCTTAGTTTATTTTAATGTTTAAAATAAAATAAATATATAAATAATTAAGATAATATCTCTAGTTATCTTAATTATAAATAGAGAGAGTAGTAAAATCATATTTCACTTTGAGTATATTTTATGTGTGTGAACTTGTAAGTTCACATAATGTTAACAGTGATCCAAAACCTATTTTGGCTCACAAGTCATAAGTGGCATCTAATAAGACATTATGACTATCTAAATTATGTAAAGGTCAATGATCCCTATTTTACAAATGGTATTATAACCCTTTTATTACATTATATCTCAATTAAAAATAAGGCATGGATCATATCATCCTTATATAGTTCAATAATTTCTTAATTTTTAAGTAGATTGATGTAAAATGACACTAATAATATTTATCAATTCATTTTCGTCTGGTCATGCAATCTCTTTAATCTAACATATCAAAGGTCCCAGAGATATATTTCTCATAAAGATATGAGGGACAAATTTCTTCTCAATCACTCATATTCCTTTATATGATTTACTTCATGTCCAATATTAGTATGCATAATCATCTTATTAAAAATAATGTTGGACTATATCAAAACATGAAGTTCATCATATTAGAATTCATAACCTACACCCAAAAGAACACACAAAAGTTAATAATTTTATCATGAGGCAAGTAAAAGGAGAATAAAATAAAAAAGCAAATAGTCTATTATCAACATCTTGCCACTTCTTTAAAGTTAAGGTACCTAATATATGTTTATAAGTCCTTAATCACACACACTCCAACATTACATAAACATAATAACATCAGATGAACATGAATTATAAAACATGAAGAATCATAAACTTGAAATGCTAGCAAACTTGGAGAACTTAAGTGGTTTAAGGCTAAATCATCACAAGAGGGATCCTAGGGTCATTAAACACTCCCCTTTATTACTCTTAAAGAGCATGACATCCACTAAAACCCTTAACCACTTGGAAGGTTAGGATATTAATCATCTAGGAGAAAGTTATAAAGGCCAAAACACATGTATAACAACATACTTAGAAATATAATCCAAATGCAAACACTCATGAGATGGCTCTCAAAGTCCTCGGAGTGGTAAACTCTTCACTTAGTCACTGCCAAAGGATTAAAATAGAACTTTAAACATCATAAAAATTATGCAAGGGAAGAATAAGAAGCACTAGCACAAAACAAATTATGAAAACCATTTTCAACTCATTCAAAATTCCATTTCTTAAATGAATAGGGATCCTAGGCCTTTTAGCGTTCCCTTATTCTACCAATGGAACCCTAAACATCTCAAAAGGCAGTTTTAAAAAGAAGAAAAAATATTTTTACAAGTTGTATCCCAGATTAAGGAGGGATGTACAAACTACTTCAAGTCTATAAGCCCAAGAAAAGAAAGGGAAGAATAAGGAGGGTGATAAGGATCTTTTGGATGCTTTTAAATGTTCTATTGCCCTCAAAGGCTCACCATTTAATTTTTATCCTTCAAGATGCTTAGGAATGCTTAAAGAATACAAAATGCATTGTTCTACCTTGGTAATGGTTGAAATGAGTTAGGATTTTAGTGTTTCTGCTCTAAATGGTGGTTATGGAGAAAAAATGGTAGAGTTTCCTTAGGGTCGAGTGCACTAAAGTATAGAATGGCTCTGGTTGCATCTTGTTCATGTTTAATCATAGAGAAGACTATGAAAGTTATGGAATTAGATTTTTGTGAGGGTTTTATAGCCAATGGTTAGGTTGTATATCCTTCATTCTAGGCTATACAAACCTGAGATTTAAGGAGGGGACCATTTCTAGAATGTTTTAGGGTTTGTGATTTAACCTTGGTTGTACATCCGTGAGGTAGGCTATACATCCTAGTTTAGTGGGTTGTATATCCAAGTTTAGTGGGATGTACATCCCACGATACAGGATTAGTAGCCTTGGGCTTGGTCTTGAGTTTTGTCTTGGGGCTTTTTCAAAGATTCATAAGGCCTTGTTTCTTTTTCTCTAGCAATTTCCTTTTGCATTATGAGAAATAATGTCAGTGACTTACATCGTCGAGTTTGCATCCTAAAGTCCAAAATTTGATCTTCACAGGATGGGAATACATAAAAATTATGTAGGGAAACTCATACATAGGAGTCATGTAAAGATGCAATAATCAAGAGCCTAAACCTACAAGAAGAACCAATAGGCGTATAAACATGAACAATAAGAGTTCTCGTTAATTAACTTCAATCATAATTAAAAAAAAAACACATCAAAATTATAATCAAAATTTAATTAATTAAAATTAATAAAAATAGAATAAAACCATGATTATAGTTAATTTTTCAAGTTTTAGTTAATTATTTCTGTTATAATTTTAATGTGTGTTTAATTATGCCAACAGTTAATTTATTTAAAGTTTTCTTACATTTTCAAACTGAAAAAATAAGAAGGTTGGTGGAATAATAGAGATAGAAAAATTTGAATATTTATTCTAATATTGAAGTATTATATATTTTTTAGATAATTTCAATAGAAAATATCAAAATGAATGAATTTAATAGTGTAATGAATCAAATGAAAGAGACCATGTTATGCGATATTGAAAAGTGAAAGATAATTTAATGGGTAGGGTCATGTCATTTCGGATTGAATCGTTTTCAAGTTGGATCATTTCGGGTTGGGATATTTTCAGGTTGGATGGCTTGAGTTTCGCACATGTTAGAGTCACCCATTGAGTTTGTGTGTAGAAAGAATTTCGAGTTGGGTTTGGATTAGATTTTGGATTTACTCTTGTAAATAAAATTTCAAGTTGGGTTTGGGTCAGATTTCAAATTTACTCTTGCAAATAAAATTTCGGGTCATGTAATTTGTTATTCAATTTTTAAATATCTATTTCGATTTTTATTATTTATATAATATTTTTCATAATTTATTAAGAAAAAACAATAATTTTCTCTTAATAAATTATTTTTATTCATATAGATTTTAAATAAAACAAAAATTTATTAAAATTTTTATTTTTATGTAAAAGCTTAATAAATTAAATATCATTTTTTTTTAAGCAAATGACTATATGTAATGGAAATAAAAGCAATTGAACTAAGACAATATAGAATTATATTCAAGTCATGTAGCATAATTTAAACTAATTTATATAAAAATATATAATGTTCAATGATCGCAAACTACTCATTATGAAAAATTTTGTATATTATAATAAAAATTGTGATAAAATTAATTATACCTTAATATGTTATTTCATCGAGATAAAAATTAAATTTATCATAATTATTATAAAAAATAAATAAAATTGTGATAAATTTCTTTTATACATGACAAAGATTTAGCTTAATGATTTAAAAAATCAAAATCGTTATGCTATTTTTAAGTATATTCAAAGCTTCTAATTGATTCAAATTCATCCTAATTTGATGAATTCATTTTGATTATACCTGAAGTCAAAATCATAATTTAGTGAAATTCATACTTAAACTCAATTGATCGTTATACTTTTCAATTAGTTTAATAAAACTCAAAATTAAGTTTAGAACTTAATTAATATGATACTTTTATTTTATTCAATTTTATTTTATTTTATTTTTGTTTATTAAATTTATTATATAATTTTGTATGATGAATTTTAATTTTATATTTAAATTTAAAATTTAAAATTTTTAAAATTTAAATTTATAATTCATAAAATATCTCAATCTCTCATTTTTTTTAAAAAAATCTCTCAATCTTTTTAAAAAAATTAATTTTGTATTTTAAATAATAATTTTTAAACTATTTAAATAAAATTTTTTAGCAAATATTTAAAAATCCAATTATATGAACTTAATTAAGATGATATTTCTTATTTATTATTTAATTTAATCTCATTTTTACTTAACTAAATTTATTATGTACTTTTACATGATGAATTTTAATTTTATATTTAAATTTAAAAATGTAAATTTGTAATTTATAAAATCCTCCAATCTCCCATTTAAAAAAAAAATTCCTTTCAATCTCTCCATAAAAATTAATTTTTATATTTTAAATAATAAATTATTTAAGCCATTTAAAATAAAAAATTTAAAATTTTAATTATATGAACTTAATTAAGATCATACTTTTATTTTATATTCAATTTAATTCCTTTTTTACTTAATTAAATTTATTATATACTTTTATATACAATTTCAATTTTATATTTAAATCTATGAATTTTTAAAATTTAAATTTATGATTCATAAAATCTCTAAATATCTCGTTTTAAAAAATTTTCTCTTAATCTCTTCTTAAAAATTTAACTTTTATATTTTAAATAATAACTTATTTAAATCATTTAAAATAAAAACCTTAAGAAATATTGAAAAATCAATTACAAGATTTTAATTAATATAATACTCTTATTTTTATTTAATTTAATCTCATTTTACTTAATTAAATTTGTTATATACTTTATAAGATATTTTTATACTTAAAATTTAAAAATTTTTTAAATTTAAATTTATAATTTGTAAATCTTACAATCTCTCATTTAAAAAAAATTCTTTCAATGTCTCCTTAAAAAATTAATTTATATATTTTAAATAATAAATCATTTAAATAAAAAAACTTCTAAGAACTATTTAAAAAACCAATTATATGATATGAACCTGAACATCCCAAAAAATTTATCCTTGAAATAAAATTAAGGATTTATTAGTTTATTATTTAAATATATAAAACAAAATTTTATAATTTAAAATGTGAAATTAATATAAAATTATTATTTATCAACTATAATTTTAATATTTTTGTGAAATATTATTTAAATGTAGTAAAAATAAAAATATTATCTTAGTCAGATTTAGTATCTTAGTCAGACTTAAAGTTAATTTTGAATTTGATTTAATTGAAAAAAATATAAGGATCAATTAAGTATAAATATACAATTTACTAAATATTGATTTTAACTTGGGTTATAATTAAAACCAGTTCAACAAATTAGGGAGTAATTAATTTAATTAAAAGCTTTTGATACAATTGAACTTGGGGTATAATTGAAACCAGTTCATCAAATTAGGGTGTAATTAATTTAATTAAAAGCTTTTGATACAATTGAACTTGGGGTATAATTGAAATCAATTTATCAAATTAAGGTGTAATTAATTTAATTAAAAGCTTTTAATACAATTAAAATTATAAAAAATGATTGAATTTTTTGTGTCATTGATCCAAAATTTTAACTCAAAAAAGTTTTGTTATAATAAATAAGTATACAAAATAAATTATGATATAAACTATTTCGTCATTATATTTTCTTATAATATATTGACACTAAATTTCTAATGTCCATCAAATTACATATAAGAAAAGTAATATTGTCACGATAATAATTTTCTCATTAAATTATTTAAAAATTATGATCAAATTATATCATAATAAATAACTTTCAATCTTACTAAATAACTTGTCATAACAAATAAAAAAATATAATTTAGGTACATGAAAAAGTACAGTAAAATTACTAAATTTATTAAAATATAAAAATATTATTATTTTTTAGATAAAATTAAAAATCAAATAAAATTTAAAATTAAATTTGAATTTGAATTTGAATTTAAATTTAATTAAATAATATAAATATTTTTCAAAATAATTTATTATTTTGATTATTCTATCTTATATATATTTATTAATAAAATTTATTTTTTATATTATCCTCGGGTCAATCAGGATTGAGTCACGAATTGACTCATTCAGACCAATTTTGATTCGAACCTGCTGAGTTGGCCTTTACCCGAATTGGCCCAGTAAAAAAAATTAGGTCTTTTCAAATTTTTTCGAGTTCAAGTCAAGTTCGAGTCACTTTTTTTTCAAGAGGATTCGAGTAAAGTTTTTGGGTCAGATAAAAATTATCACCTCTAAACTATAAAAGACGTTATATTAATAAATTTTAAGATTTTATCAAAAAGTTAATAAAAACAAAAAGTTAATAAAATCTAAAAATAATAAAATAAATATAACAAATTAAACTATATGATGCTAACCATGAACAACAAATTAATTAAATAGTATATCAGATTAAGAAAATTAAAGACTTTTAAAGACTTCTTAAAAATTAAGAGATATTCAATAAAAACTTTTAAAGACTTTAAAAAGTCTATAAAAATTAAGGAGTATTAAATAGATATTATTAAAGACTTTAAATAGTTTATATAAATTAGGGAGTATTCAATAATTGCTTTAAAAACTTTAAAAAATTCCTAAAAATCAGGGGTATTCAATTATAACTTTTATAAAATCCATAAAAGTTAATTAGAATTCAAAAGTTATTGACTTTTTATAAACTTTGGATGACTTTTTATGAAGTAATATGAATAAAACATCTAAAAATTTCTATTGCACATTTCCTTAAGATTTTTGTAGATTTTGGGTGACTTTTAGGTGGTCTGTCTATTTCAAGAGGATTTTGAGTTATTTTTTTATTAATATTTTATTATTATTATAATTGTTATAAAAATATTATAATTATAAATAATTATAATAATATTAATTATAATATTATTCTTAATATTATAATATATGATGATGCAAACTTCAAACATGAAGAAAAACGCATTGAAGACAAATTACTTTAAAAAAGTTATTGCTAACACAATTATAAAAGCATAAATTTGTAAGAAAATTAGTAATACTTGTCATAAAAATCAAACATGAAAATTTTGTGTTAGTGTAGTAATAAAAAAAAATCAAACTTTGTTATAATATATTAAATATTATAACATATTATTCAATTTGGTGTTATAGATTTTTATTATTTACATGAGAAATATAAATTTATTACATGTTATAAGATATTAAAAATCAATGAAGTCTAATAATGTCTATTAATATCTATACAAGTATTTCAAAATAAAGTTTTTGAAAGTTATTCATAAATTTAAAAGCTCCACAAAAATCATTAAAAATCTATAAAATTTGTAATGGTCCGTTTGGATGATATAATTGAGAATTGAATTCAAAATTTTAATTTCAATTATAATTCTATCAAAATTGAAAAAGAGTTGAAATTCTAATTCTAGTGTTTGAATTATGAATATTTTATTTACTAATATTTTTAAGATCTAAATGAAACTTAGAAAATTAAATTGGGCTAAGTATTTTAGAATTTATGACATTAATATAAAATTAAAATTTTAATATTTAGTGGGCCACCAAATACTAGAAATAGAATAGCTCAATTGCAATTCTCAATTCCAATTATGAGTTTATTTCTACGAACTAAGTGTACCTTAAGAGTATGTTTGAATAGAGTGTTTATAATGGAATGAAATTGATTGGATTGGTTTAGAAAAAAAATTTATGTTTCGATTGGAAGGAATGAAATGAAATGAAAGAATTTGAAAGGGTTTGGTAAACTCTCTCAAACCCTTCCAAACCATTAAAATGCAAACACCCCAATTTGGGTGTTTGCATGGATTTGAAAATTTTGGACACTAAAATTACATATTTACCTTTGATTTAAAATTATAAAAAGTTAATTATTCACATTTTTTGTGAATAAAATAAAATATAAATTTTGAATAATAATAATAAATTTCTATTTTAATATTAAATATTTGATAAATAAAAAAATAAAAGAAAATTATATTTATATGTATAAGAGTATTTTTATTAATTTTAAGTTAACATTCTATTCCATTTCAGTGCAAACAAATCATTCTTTTTCATTCATATCATTTCAAATATAAATATAATTTAACATTTTTTTTTAAATCAAACTAATTCATTTCATTATATTAATAACTCTTTCATTCTATTATAAACACTTCATCCAAACAAAGTGTAAAAGTTGGATATTTTTGAAAGTTTTGATTGTACACGCCCCAAATCACTATGGGTTTATAGTAATTAACCTTCATTTTGAGGGTTCTTTTATTTATTTATTTTTTTTCTGGTTGTGCTTGGCTTGAAGGGTTGTTTTTCTACTTAACCGCGCAAGGGCAGTTCCGCCGGTACTCCTCTCCTCCTCTTCCCAAGAACCGAAAACTTCTTTCTTCTGTCTTCATTTGTTTCTCTAATCTTGTTGATATTTTTATGCTGAATATATTGCAATATGAATTCCCATAACCATGACCACCCCCAGCCCAATCAATCTATTAGATTAAGACCCTTCTCTTTTTACTTATCTTCAATACTAATTCTCTTTTTAGCATTCTCATGTAGTCTCTCCAAAACCAACTATAAAAAAATCCAACACCTAAAGTTAATCCTTGCTTCACACCCCTCCAATTTTCAACGACTTCTGGGGTTTCTTAGTCCATTAAAAAAACCCACCAAAACGGAGAATCCTATTTCTATTCCCTCCCATTGTGTTCTGTGGATGGCTCCCTTCCTTTCAGGTGGTGGGTATAGCTCAGAAGCTTGGTCTTATATTTTAGCACTTACTGAACATTTGAATCAGTCAAGGTTTAGGTTAAAAATTGAGCAACATGGTGATCTAGAATCTCTAGAATTTTGGGAGGGTTTGTCTCATGATATGAGGAATTTGGCATTTAAACTTCACAACACAGAATGTAGAATTAATGAGACCATTGTGATGTGTCATAGTGAGCCTGGTGCTTGGTACCCACCACTGTTTGAAACCCTTCCCTGTCCACCAATTGGATATAAAGGTTTTAGGTCTGTAGTTGGTAGAACCATGTTTGAGACCGATAGAGTTAATGTTAATCATGTAAGAAGGTGTAATCAAATGGATTATGTTTGGGTTCCTACTGAGTTTCATGTATCGACGTTTATACAAAGTGGGGTTGATCAATCAAAGGTTGTGAAAGTTGTTCAGCCTATTGATGTTAAGTTCTTTGATCCATATAAGTATAAGCCATTACATCTTGCCTCTTTAGGGAATCTGGTCTTAGGTGCAAGGAACTTGGATTCTAATTCAAAAAAGGAATTTGCTTTTTTAAGTGTGTTTAAGTGGGAATATAGGAAGGGATGGGATGTGTTGCTGAAAGCATACTTGAAGGAATTTTCTGGAAGTGATGGGGTTGCTTTATATTTGTTAACAAATCCATATCATTCTGAGAGAGACTTTGGGAACAAGATTGTCGAGTTTGTGGAGGATTCTGATTTAGAAAAACCAACAAATGGTTGGGCTGCTATTCATGTGATTGATTCCCACATAGGGCAAATAGATTTGCCAAGAATGTATAAGGCAGCTGATGCATTTGTCCTTCCATCGAGAGGGGAAGGGTGGGCGAGGCCCATTGTGGAGGCCATGTCTATGTCTTTGCCGGTCATTGCTACAAATTGGTCTGGGCCAACGGAATATCTGGCTGAGGAGAATAGCTATCCATTGCCAGTGGATAGAATGACCGAAGTATTGGAAGGGCCATTCAAAGGGCACCTCTGGGCAGAACCGTCTGTTGATAAGCTTCAACTTCTAATGAGGCATTTGACGATTAATGTTGAGGAAGCTAAGACCAAAGGAAGACAGGCGAGGGAAGACATGATTAGAAGGTTTTCTCCTGAGATTGTTGCAGGGATAGTCACAAACTATATACATGATATACTTGATAAAATGACTTGAAAGTTGTGTTAAATATTAATGACATGATTGGATTTTGCAGCTTGTGCATTAGAGGTTAAGGCTGATACATACTATCAAATGTCAAAATTCTTATGATTTGAGGGTCCGATCCTTAGCTAGTTGCAGATGAAAATTAACTTGTACCATTGTCCTAATTTTCATGGATTATTGATGAGTTCTTTTAGAACAATTCCAATTCAGTTTTGATACTTGTTTGAGCAACTGCTGAATCCTGTCCCAATATATTCTTGTACATGCTGAAGCAATTCAGTTTACTTTGAGATTAGTAAAACTTGAGCTGTTTGAAACTAAAGCTTGAAATCCAACCGCCAATTAATTGAAATTAACAGGGAAAAATCTTATAGATTCTAGTGAGTGCATTATCTTGATCTTGTTGATTGGATGTCCTACTCTCAAAATGGAAGGAGACAGCTCAGCTGTGAACGTGTCACCATTCTTAAAAGCTTCTTAATATAGAGCAATAGAAAGTTTGTTGATGCCTCCAAGCTTTTAGGAATGGCGGCACGTTCATAGGTCAGATTGAAGTCAAACGTGAGACATTTTCACTAGAAACCTCAAAACTTTGCTTCAAGTTTTATTACCTTACAAACTGGTTGGGATACTCACCGAACACCAACTCCTACCTCGAAACCCATGATTATGACATGTTTCTTGATTCATATTAAGACCTCAATTTTCTTTCCAGACACTTTTCCTGTTGAACTGTAAACTGCTCTGTTTTGCTAGGTCAACGTATTTACTCTGTTTTGATAGATCAACATATTTAAATACAGCACAACTCGTTTGAGTTGCCTCCCTCAATTTTCCTAGTTAGCATTGTCCCGCATGAATTTGTTTGTTGTAAACGCAACTAGCACTCTTTTACTAATTAGATCTTAGCGAAGCCCGATTTATTCTTTCATATCTTTCAAGCAAAGATGAGCTTGTATGGACTTATTTCTCAAATGGGCTTTTCAATTTTTTTTTTCAAAATTACTTTTTAAATATATTTTTCAAAAGAAACAGATAAATTATTTATTTTCAAATATATTTGATAAAACAATTTATAAAAAATTAAAATAAATCAACCAGTTAAATAAAAAAAAATTAGACCTGTTTTTAACACCCAAAAACAATCCCAAATAGACCTAATAGTTTGTCCAAGCACTGTCGCAGTTTTTCTTAGAAATGACATTCACTGTTAATTAGAATGTGCAATGCGCAGTCTAATTTTCGCTATCAGGTTTTGTTGTTACTAACTTACCAACATCTGTTGCGTATAGAACACCAATAATAATATATAATATAGCAAGTGAAAAAAAAATTGGGATAACTAGTGAGCTTCTCAAATGATTGAGTAACAAAATTATTTATTACAAAATAAACAATTTACTACAACTCATAATACTACACACCTTAATTTTTTGTTTCACTATTCTATACTACTATACACACTGCTATTATTTTTTTTCTTTATGTTTAGCACACTTAGTTCTCATCATTTCAACCCTATTTATAGTAATAAAGGCTTAGCCTCAAAGTTTAAATTAATGGGCAAGATTTATCTTTGGCCACTAAGCAAAATCCAATGGTTGTAATAGATACTTGGCCTCTAAGTTCATATGGATGGACATGATTTGTTCTTAGCCAACCACCATTTAATTACATTAGTAATGATCTTTAACACTCCCTTTCATTATTAATGTTCTTGAAATTAGATTTAATAGTTTTTGAAGATTTTTTAATTTCTCACTGTTAAGACTTAGTGAAAATATCTACCAGTTGATCATTTGTTTTCATTTTTATTACATTGATCTCTCCCATTAATGCTTTCTCTCGAATAAAATGATACTACACCTCTAACGTTTTGTTCATGCATAAAAAATTGGATTCTCCACTAAAATGATAGGTGATTGATTATCAAAGTATAATGGAATTACATAATTAATTTATTGATGCAAATTCTCCATCAGTTATACTAGCCAAGTACTTTCTTGTGCTAGCATAGTTGCTGCCCAATATTCTGTCTCAATTGTTAAGAGTGACATTGTTGGTTGCCTCTTACTGCACCAAATAATAGCTCCATAACCCAGATTGAATACATATGCAATGGTTGACCTTCATGTATCATAATCACTAGTAGAATCAACAACACAATACCCTTACAACTTGCAAGCTATACCACTTTTGTAGAGTATACCAAGATCAAGTGTTCCATTGATGTATCTTAGTATTATCCAAAATTGCTTCTAATTGAGGTTTTTTCAGAGTTTATATGAGTCGACTGATTACTCAAACTACAAATGCAATATCTGATCTCATAAGTGTTAGATAGATTAAGTTGCCAAATATCTGGCAATACATTTATTGAATCTTTCAAATCTTTGCCTTCTCTCATACTCAAATTTGAGTTCACCTTTCTAGGAAGAGCAAGAGATTTGCAGTCAAGCATCTCATACTTTTGGAGAAGATCCTTTGTATATTTCTCCTGACATAAGAATAACCCATTTTATATGCAATCAATTTCTAATCCAAGGAAATTATTAAGTTTTCCAAGTTTTTTCATCTGAAAGTGAATTGATAAGTTCACTTTGATTAGCTTGTTTCTTTTCCATCATCTTTGATGATGATAGGATCATTAACATAAACTAGAATGATTGATAACTTTCCTTCCTGAGCTTTGACAAATAAAGTCGAATCAGCAGGTTCAACTGCATAGCAACTATGAATAAGAAACTCAACAATTTTTCCATACGAAGCTCTAGAAGCTTGTTTGAATCCATACAATGCCTTTTCAGCTTGCAAACATGTTTAGGATAAAGTTGATTTTCAAATCCTTTGGTTGTTTCATGTATACCTCTCAATAAAGCTCTCCATTCAGAAAAACATTTTTCACATCCATTTGCCATAAGTTCCTTGACTTGCTTATGACAAGTGTTAACAATACCCTTATAGTTGCAACCTTAGCTATTGGACTAAATGTCTTATCATAATCCAATCCATACTACTATAAAAACCTCGTGCCATCAATCGAGCTTTAAACCTCGTGATGGATCCATTTGGATGAGTCTTGATCTTATATACACACTTACATGATATGGTCTCCGCATCTTTTAGTTTTGAGACTAAATCCTAAGTCTAATTTTCTATAAGAGCTTTTCATCTCTTCTTTCATGGTTGTTCTCTATTCTAATTTCTAAAATGCCTCTTCAAATGATGTTGACTCTTTTTCTTCTTCTATCAATGCAATATTAGCATACTTTGGGTTTGGCTTTCTCTATCATTCTAATCTTCTTAATTGTGATGGTGAAGCTTGTGGTACTAGTTGATCTTTTGGTATCTCTACTTTTGGTTGAGTATTTGACTTTGTTCTTTGAAAGACACTTATCTGCTATGATCTCTTGAGCTTAAGGTTGTAGCACAATTTCTGAATCTGTTAGACTTCTTCTGACTTCTCCTTCTCTTGCAATTATTCTACTTATTTAGAATAAGGAAATGTAATATATTTTGGTGTCCACCAAGAAGATGTCTTATCAAAGACAACATTTCATGAGACATGACATCTACCAGTTGCAGGATCACAACACCTCCGACCTTTTCTATTTTCATCATAGCCCATAAAAATACACTTGATTGTCTTTTTATCATACTTGATAAATAGATGATCAAGTACAAATACATAACACAACCAAATACTTTGAAGTGGCTGACCATGGATTTCATTTTCCATAGCTTCTCAAATGGAGACATGAATCCCATTTTCTATTGTGGAAGTCTATTGATTATGTGAGCTATTGTTTTCATACACTCGGCCTAAAATCTACCAGGAACATTTTTAGCATGCAACATACTCTGACATGTTTCTGTAAAATGCATTTTCTTTCTTTTTGCAACACCATTTTATTGTGGTGTGTTTGGACAAGTTAGTTGCCATTAAATCTTACAATGAGCAAGGTAATTGGAGAACTCATAAAAAATGTATTCTCCCCCATTATCATTATGAAGCATTGGATTTTCATTCCAACTTCACCTTCAACCATCAGCTTGAACTTTTTGAACTTTGCTAGAGTTTTAGATTTTTCTTTCATGAAATACACCTAAACATACCTTAAGTAGTCATCAATGAATGTCACCATATAGTGCATACCATTGACTGAGGATTGCTTCACCTTTATAAATACATCTGAGTAAATAAATTATAGTAGTTAATTAGCTTTGAATGATGACTCCTCATATGGTAACTGATGTGTTTTTTCATACTGTTATCCAACACAAATTGTGTCATTGCGAACATTTAGATCAGGTAGTCTTTTTAGTGAAGACTTGCTCATCATCGACTTTAGCTTGTGATAATTGACATGTCCCAATTGTGTATGTCATAAATCAGTTGTCTCATTGTTCCTCATCTTGTCAACATGCGCCTTTTCTACTAGCATGACATACATGGAGTCCATCTTTTATCCCTCAATTATTAGTGTGTCAACTATTTTGACTTCTCAACAAACCTTAACATCATTTGAGCCAAACACAACAAATCTACTAGACTCTATCATTTGTGAAACTGACATAAGATTCTTCTTCATTCCAGATACTTGATGGACATCTTCAATCGACACTTGCTTCTGATTAAGACAAAATTAATCACTAAGTTACCAACATGAGTGAATTATAATTGTGAGTTATTTATAGTCACCACAACTCATTTGTCTTTATACTCTGAAATATTGTAGAGCTTCTCCTTATCTCCTGTCATATGATTGGAACATCCATTATCAAAGATCAAATCTTTCTTACAATAAATTCTATGAGAATTAGAAGCATTAAAGGCCTGTTATTCTTCTTCTTTTATTGTAGTTGCCATAAGGCTAAGAACTTCTTCAATTTTTAAATGCTCTCCTTTTTGCATTGTCTTTAAAGTCATAAACAATGCTTCAACAACCCACTCAAGTCCAGTTCAATGATGGCTACTCACTATTGTTGCATTGCTTTTAACAGATTTCTTCTTAAACCATCAATCCTTTGCATAATGATTTTTTTTTGCCACAATTGAAACACTTGCCACTTTGATGTCTAAAATTTTGAAATTGTATATTATCTTTGTGTTGTTTCTGCTGAGCTCCCCCTGTTTGAGGGTTCCATCTCGTGTTCCCTTTGTTCTGACAATGAGGTTGATTTTTTCTCTTGTTGGTGAAGAGTGCCACCTCTTCAGTATTAAAGGACATTCCAACCATCTGCTTTGCTAGAGTTTCTTGACTTGCCGACTGATTTTCCAATTCTTTAATTGAAGGTTGTGTGGGCCAACCTTGAACTACAACAATAAAATTCCTATATTCAAGTTGTATGTCATGTATGATGATTCACTTTGTTCTTTCACTGATAATTTTGGATGCTTCATCCAACTTAACAATTTCTCTACATAATGACTTCAACTTAGTGAAATATTGACTAATTGTCACATCTCGTTGTGAGATAGACATTAGTTCATTTTCCAACAATTGAAGGCTCAGGTCATTCTTTTTTGTGAACTGCAAAGCAAGAGCATCCCAAGTTAGTTTGGGAGTTACAGCTTCTCTGATGTGCTCCATCATTTCTTTTTCAATGGTGGTTTTGATGATGGCAAACACGACTTTTCCAACTCTAATCCTCCACTTTCTGAGATTCCCAGCATCATCTTCCGGTGATAACAACCTCCTAGAGGTCTTACCCTTGCAAATATGACTCCATACTAGTCTTCCACATGCTATAACTATTATTATAATTTAATTTTTGATAGCATTGACATTCTTTGACTTTGCCATTGTGACTTGGTTTCAGTAGCCACACAACTAACCAAGGAGGCACAGTTCCAAACAGTTAGACTTCACAATTACAAATTGTGCACGGGCAAAATCTTCCTCTGTATAATTACTTTGTACCCTGTGTCAAAAAAATAAACTTCACGTTCAATTGATTTTGATACCACTTGTTGAGTATGTAGCACCAAAAATAATAATAACAATATAACAAGTGAAAACAAATTGGGACAACTACTAGTGAGTTTATCAAATGATTAAGAGAAAATTTATTACAAAATAAACCACTCACCATAACTCATAATACTACATAACCTTAATTTTTTCATTTCACTATTCCACACTACTATACACACTGCTATTGTTATTTTTCTTTTTGCTTGGCACATCCCCTTATCATTTCAACTCTATTTATAGCAATAAAAGAATGGGCTCCAAGTTTAAATCAATGGGCAAGATTTATCCTTGACCACCAAGCAATTAATGATTGTAATAGATATTTAGCCTCTTAAATTCATATGAATGGACGTGATTTATTCTTGGCCAACAAGTAAGAAATGATTGTCCACCATTTAATTACATTAATAATGATCTTTAACAAGATCCATGCAATTAATCAAAGAATTATAGAATCATAATAAAGATAAGAATTAAAAAAAGAAATAATATATATTCAATCAAAGAATTATATAATCATAATAAAGACAAAAGGACTACAAAAAGAAAGAATAGATAATTGAAGATAAAATTTATTGGCATCCCTGCTTCTGTCTAGTGAGGTCCG
Source organism: Omphalea diandra (assembly GCA_949677035.1). Lineage (NCBI taxonomy): Eukaryota > Viridiplantae > Streptophyta > Magnoliopsida > Malpighiales > Euphorbiaceae > Omphalea > Omphalea diandra. The sequence continues at coordinate 22,677 of CATIWR010462172.1, read as the reverse complement.
AAGTACATATTGTCACAGACAGATTGAAGATGTCCTAAAAAGTCTCACCAACATAAATATGATCTATGTTGAGGAATCACATCTTAGTGAACATGAGATTGTATGAGCACTAAGGGAGATTGCACATGCATCCAAGAGCTACAATGCAAAAGATCATCTCATTTAATTTAGTACAGTACCATATTAACATAAACAGTCAAACACTTGGAGTGAATTATTCAAGATGAGGAGCAAAAATTGCCAATATTTCCTTATAGACAGGTTTCTTGAAATCTACGGCCTGCAAAAAAGAGGGCAAAACATAACAGAAAATAAGAAAATACTCAATTTTATATATCATAGTTAGCAAAGGTGCAAGAAGCATTTAGGATCAAAGGGGTCATACGACTTAGATACCAAACACAGCACACACTTGGGTGACATGAGACATACCATGAATAAAAAAAATTTTATGCTTTCAATAATATTAACCATTCATGATTATAAAATGAACAACTTAAAAGTTCCAATACAATAACAGAAACAGTTATAAATGTCTAAAAATTCTAGCAAAACCATTGTTTTTTAAGTCCAAAATAACCAGATAAAGATTTTAAAATGTGTCAACCCATAATCCTAAATATTACTTCTAGCATCACTAAAAGTATCCATGCTTCCAAGTTCAAATGATCAAACCCAAACAAAGGCTGAATAGTAAAAACATTAAGGTTAAAATTTAGGAATTTACCTTCTAAATTTATGATATTCCTCAATAAAATTTATTCCTAAATTTGTCCCAAATTTATGCCTTTTTTCTTAATCTATGCCTTAACTTCAATGTATATAATTTAGACTAATGAGTATTATCAGTTGTATGTGCAGTTGGAGGAAAAAAGCTACTTTAACCACATAAAAACAGTAAGAGCACCACAGGCAACAAGTATTGAAGAGCAAGGGAAAATAAAAGTAAAAAGAAAAAAGAATAGTAAACAGATTATATTAGGAAAAGGAGAAAAATGACCTTAAAAAAAGAAGAAGAGTAAAGTGCACAAATCACAAAAGGAAGAAGATTGCAACAAAGATTTCTGTTGCAGAGAAACAAAATGGAATAGAGGAGATTTTAGGGGCAAATTAACTGATAACAACAATCTTATTACTAATTAAATTAACATTATATAGAATAGTTTATTTAATTAGAATTTTAAACATAAAAATAATTTTAAATTAATATTAAATAGAATAATTTATTTAATTAGAATCTCAATTAAAATATTAAATTATAAAATATTAAATTCAAATTCTGGTCAGAAAATAAAATCCCAAATTGTGATTTGGATGAAATTCTTGCTATTTCTTATGCATGCATTTTAAAGAAGAGAGATTCACCAACATGGTCAACTATTTGTTCCGGTGACATCCATAACCACTCGCCAAACTCAGCTTTTTCAGTTCCATCACCCAAAAGATTGACCTCTTCCTCATTCCCAGTGAATTTAAGAAGAAACCTGTGTTTACAATCACAAATTTTAACAACCAGAATGTAGAATGAATCAGAAAGCTTTCTTTTAATAAAAAATTCAACCAGAATATGTATTAGACTCACATTGACAAATTTAATGAGATTAACCTGAACTAATATGTAAATATTGGTCCAGACTCAAAGCGGTAGACCTTAATTTGATCAAAACCTGACTGAGATATCAGGCTTAGATAGTGCTTCATGCATCTTATTACATATTTATATACTCACCACTTCTGCGCTTGCCCTTTCCAGTCAGAACCCCATTGTTGTTTAAGCTTTTCCCTAACATTAGGCGGGAAGTCATAAGTCAACCAATAAGGTGCCTGGACAATAAATGCAGCTAAAGAGATCAGGCGGTAATCCTTGACAAGAACTTCTAGCACCCAGCTTGTAACTTGAACAGAATAATCTAGGAGTCAAATGAGGATGTAAGAGCTAAAACAAAACTAACTCACCCAGATGCTACTCATGTTTCTAATACTGTTCAAATGACACACACACACACACACATGCATATATATGCGTGTGTGTGTGTGGAGAGAGAGAGAGAGAGAGATCTTTGTATATCACTCTTATTTGTAGAATATTAACATATTCCTAATAAACTCTTTTATTATATATTTTTTAATATTGCTATCAATAATCCATTCTTTTTTGTTGATTACGCAGTTAACACAGGAGGGATAATGCTATATTACAATGCTGACATTTCAAGTCAAATAAAATTACATCCAGTTCAAAGGAAAAAAAAAAAAAAAGCCATTGACACCAAGAATTTACAGTTTCGTGTTTGTTTATTCATGAAGAATTACATTGCTGAAATTAGGCCACACAAGGAAAAGCTAAAATTAAGAAGTAAATGAATATTGAATGGCTGATGATGTTGGATCAGTCAGAAAGACTAATTCAACATGAATAACTTGGATCTAAATATAAAAAAAAAAAAAAAAAAAACAATGAACGTAGTTCTAGTAATATCCATGAAAAGCATATTATACAACATTTGCTTTATGTCTCACCATTAAGCCTACAAGTTTATTCATAATACAGCTATTTGGATGAAGTTCTTGCCGTGTGAAAGTTCTTGTTATGTGATTTAAAGGTCTGCCACTTTTTTGTCAGCAGGGTAACTTTCCCTTAAAAGAATGGAGCTACTTGGGCAAACAGGTTGTGGAGTGGAACCAAAATATAGAAAGATAAGTTGAAAGAAAAATTCTGGAAAAAAGGTTTTGTTCTTTAAAAAAATGAAAGTATTCCTTTAGAGAGTACAACATATGGTCATTGTTGTAGACCAAATAGAACTTCAGCTGCCACAGACTACAGGCAGCGAATACAGCATCCTATCATCATTTTCACTAACCAATGAAGATATTCGTTAAGTGCCATACCCCTCATTTTTCCCACTCTTTCCCAGAATGGAACAGATGTTTAATGATATTCATTCAATCAGTGAAACAAGGAAAAAGGCAACATAAACTCGAACCTCTGCAATAACTTCTGCTGAGCTAATCCCTGTCTCCTCTTTTAATTCCCTGATGGCAGCAGTTTTAGGATCTTCACCATCATCTATACCTCCCTGTTTGATACAGTTGTATGCATCACCATTAGCATCTTGTACGAAAGAACCGCAACTTTTGAAAAGAAAATCTTAAGTTGGATAAGATTGTTATACAACTAAAGTAATACTAGCAGGCTTGCTTCAAGCAGTAGCTGCATTACGTTACAAAACCACCAGCAAGCATTCTTTACATCCTTCTAACCTTCAAATTATTCAATCAAAAGATACAGCCTGATGTTCATGTGTGTTGCTTAGAGCAAGTACAGATTAAACATTCTTGGAAATAGACACGCACATGCACACAAACAATACTCAAAACATTTTCCATCTGATCCACCATGATCTCCAAGCTCCAAAACCAAGGAGAATGCTAGCACTTTTTTTTTTTTTGGTTACTATATTGTAAACAATAGTCATAAACCCAAGTCTAAAATTGATCTATTACCAAAAAGAAAATCAATTCCCACTTAGAAGTGAAACATTTTGTTAGTATTAGAAAGCATCTTTAAAAGTTAGACTTTATGAACTATAATTACTGAAACTAAAAATAATTTCCTATAGCTCAGACAGCACATTCGCTCAAATCCAATGAGAACTCAAGAAAAAGAGGAATACAAGGGTAGAAAACCAAAGGATAATTATAAAATTACCTGAGGCATTTGCCAAGCATTAGGTATATCCAGCCTTGACGCAGCAAATATCTGCACGGTTCACATATCCATACAACACAAGTTGGGAATATTACATAATACATACACAAACATAATAATGAATTAGATACATGCTAACCTTTTTAGATGGATTGATCAGACAGATACCCACATTTCTTCTATATGGAGGAGATTCCATGGATGATGATAGACACAGAGCCCGGGAGATTACTGCAGGACCCGGAGGGTTTTCGTTTTGTAGTGGCAGCTTGGTCAATTTGAACAACTTATGAGGGCAGGATAGGAAGGGTGAAGTGGATTTGGAAAGAATACTAAGCGAAGCAGAGGGACGGTGAATCGAGTGAGAAGCCAAGGAATAACAGAAAACAGATCGACAAAATGCCATTTGTTGGACTTTTTACTCTCTATGCAGGTTATTATGATGGTTGTATGTAGGGGTGATCGAATCAAAACAAAAAATTCAAACGAAATAATCAATCTGATTTATTTTCTTCATTTGATTTAATTTTTTAAAAATCAAATAATTTTAATTAAATTAAATTGAATTCAATTTATACTTTATCGTTTCAAAATAATTGACGAAATTTATATTTTAAACGTTTCAAAATGATTAATAATATTCTTTTTTGATTGATAGTTAATCAAATAAGTGTCTAATATATATTTATTAATTAATATATATTTTCACACTATTAATAAATTATTATCTATATTTTTTACTTTGAATTTGTATTTTGATGCAAAGAAAAATTATACTTTCAATAAATTTTTTTAAGTTTTAATAATTATTTTACTACTAATATTTAAATATTATTACAAATTTTTATAATTCTAATAATAGTATACTTTATTAATGTTGATAAAATAAGAAAATAAGAATATTTTAGTAAAAATATGATTAAAATACATAAAATAATTATAATTAACTAACTTTTTTAATTTTTATAAAAATGAAATTTTACCAATTATTTTGAAACGGAGAGAACAATATTTATATTTAAATATTCTAAAATTTCATAGTTATAGAATATTTTATATTATTTAATTACTTTATAATAAAAAAAATATTATTTTTCATGTGAAATATGAATATATTTTTAAAATAAATACTGCAAAATATAAAAATAATTATTAGTTAATCTGAAAATTTTAAAATTTGAAAATTCTAATTAAATTAAACCAAAATGATTAGATTTTATTGAAATTTAAAGTTGGATTTTAAACTCGAGTTGATGGTTTACACTACTCATCTATACTATGACTGTAATATCATTATTTCTTTAAATAATTACATGATGAAAATAAACACTTTGAGTTCCACGCGGTCCTATGGTACTCAAACAATCAATTTATTAACTCTGCCACGAGAAGTGAAACTCCCATTACTGAGGTGGGAATCCAACTCGAAACTTTTCTTTTCTCACAGTTTTACCTCATGATCCAGGAAAACCAAAATTTTAGGCATGTCTATATTTAGAGTCAAGGGCCCTTTGATCGTCAGAATGTAATAATTCTATTCGAAATTATTTTCTTATGAAAGTAAATTTTTGAATAAATAATTTTATAAATATAAAATTTTTATATTTGATTGATATAAAATTTTTTGAGAAATTCAAAATTAATGTTTTGATTGATATATAAAATAATTCAAAGAAATTAAACTAGATTACTATCACACCCTAATGTGATTATATTTTTTATTTAATTAATTGATGTAAAAGTCTTATATAATGAAATTTATCATAGTGATTAATTCAATATGAAATATAATTATAATATATATAATATTATAATACATAATAAATATAATACTACTAAATAATATAATTTAATATAATGTATAATTAAAATTAATATAAGATATAATAATAATACATAATAATATAATATTATAAAATATTATAATATAATTAATAAATATTATTCTATAGTACTAAATAATTAGTCTTTATATTAAAAAAAATACTTATTAACTATAACATACTAATAATTCAAAATATATAGTCTAGGACAATAAAAATTTAAGATAATCTAAAAATAATTTAACTACTCAATAAATTAATAAGAAAATATAGTTTTTTTTGTAGTTCAATAATTATTTTAATTAAAATTAAATGATAATCTATTTTTTTGGTTTTGATTAGGATTATCTTAAACAAATATATAAGTTTTAGTTTAGCAAATAAAAATATATATGAAGTTATATATGTTTATATATTGTATTAATTAATGATATATTTGTCAATATATAATTATATAAATTTCAACAATCATAGAAAATCAACTTTTTCACCTCTTAAGATGAGATGTGAAAGTAAAGATGAAGTCTATAGGTTAAAAAATATAACTTTTCTAGGGATATAACATTCATGTGCAAATCAAATAATGAAATTCAACATTGTTGAGCTACTTTTCCTTAAGATTTTGAAACCAAACATCCCCTAAAATTAATAAAACTCTAGCTCATTGACCATAGTCAGCTAAAATTAAAATAAAATATATTTTATTAAATATATGGCTTAAAAATGTTAATTTTTCTTTTCTCTCTTTTTAATTACCAAATTCTTGTCTTCATTCATTTTCATCTCTACCATCGCCTCCACTTTCATCCTAGCCTCTATTATGATAAAATTTAAAATAATCAAAGTTTAAAATCATAAACCTAAATAGACGATAGAGGTGATTATACACTAAATTTAACCTAAATTCAAAATCATAAGCTTCAAAAATTTTATGTAGAATTTGCATCCATATCCGCTTAGTTTTATAATTTTAAATTTTATCATAATAAAGGTAAAGATGAAGATAGAAGTAACAATGGAGATAAAAATAAAGGTGAAAGTGAAGGTGAAGGCAGAGATGGAGGTGGAGGTAAAGGAAAAAACAAATAGAAATGAAGATTAATGGAGGCAAGAGTTTAGTGACCCCAATATAAAAGGCTAGAGAGAGAGAGAGAGAAAGACAAATGAAAAAGAAGAAAATGAATTAATATTAAGTCATATTATCAAATAAAATATTTTTTTATTTTAATTTAGATAAATTTGATGAATAGACTAAAATTGCATAAAGTTTGTACATTTTAACTACAATTTCAAATACTTGTAGAATTTAAATGTTCTAAATTATTAGATATTTTTAACATGTGAAGAAATCAATCAAGATAAGCTTTATCAATAGAAAAAACTTTTTTAAACAATGAATTCAAAGCACAATGTATGATTGTATGATATAATGTTAATTTAGCTATTAGACTTTACCAAGTTATTTTTTCAAACTCAAAATTAAATACTAGAGTGCATTTGAAATAAGTTGAAAGGATTAATTGTTACAGAGTTTATTATTATTTCACTTTTTTCATTATTTTTAAAAGGGTTAATGTCACAACCTGAATTTTAGACCGCGTCAGCATTAAAAAATAAAAAGGTTTAAAACCTCAAGAACCTTGTAGCAAGCCTAATTTAGCTTGTGGGAAGGCCCATCATAACTTTTGCTACATCACTTTGATATTAAAAATGTTAAACTTACATGAACATCACCTTGAATTCTAAGGAATAAATGATGGGAGTTATGGATTAAACATTTCTTAAAACATGATATTTCTTTCTTTTCTCTTTTCTCATATTTTTCTTTTCTTTTCTTTTATAAGTCACATATAAAATAAGATCCCATAACCAATTCTTAGAATCAAAGTGTTCATACTTAAGGTCGCATCATTTTAATCTCATTACCTAGCATAATCATTAACATGTATTCCTCTTACACCTAACCTCACTACATTATGTATCATAATCATTAACATTTAACTCTCACATATAAAAACTCGTTCTAGACATTTCAAAACATACTTAAAGACATTATGGAGATGTCTAAGAACATAAAAAACATAATAATTATATTTCTTAATTAATACATATTTCATAACGACATTTATATTTTTGTATTTTCAGACGAATAGGGAGAAGCAAAAATAGTGAAAGAGATCTTGACTGACTGCGATAATGCTTCTAGGCAACATACCAACTTTCACAAATCCTCTGTATCCTTTAGTAAAAATGTCACTTCAGACTTGAAGGATCTTATGTGTGCAGAGTTGGGGTTTAGAGTTATAAGGGGTCATGGTAATTATCTTAGGCTTCCTTTTATGGTTGGTAAAAACCAGAAAAAGGCATTTGATTTCATAAAAGATAGAGTTTGAAGAATATTACAAAATTGGAATAGTAAAATAGCTTTCAAAAGTGGACAAAAAAGTGTTCTTGTAGACGGTTGCTCATGCACACTTCGAAATTATGCAATGAATGTGTTCTTGTTACCTTTTGGGGTTGTGTAGAGATATAAAATGCATGTTCAATTCTTTCTGGTGGGGAAGAAAGAAGAATAGGGGAACAGGAATTAACTGGATGAGGTGGGATCTTTTATGCAAACGCAAAACGAAAGGTGGGTTGGGTTTCAAGAAGTTGCATGAGTTTAATCTCTTTATGTTGGGTAAGCAAGGATGCAAATTGGTAACGTATCCTTTATCTTTGGTTGCTCAAATTTATTAACCTTGTTAATTATGCAAACTCTTCCTTTATGCAGTTTGAATTGGGATTGAACGCTAGTTATATATGTTAGAGTATTTAGGCTTTGAAGGATTTAATTTATAGAGGTAGTAGGTGTTAGATGGATGATAGGTCAATGATTTATGTGATGAAGGATTTATGGTCATCGGATAGGGACTATGGTTACATATCTTCAGTGCCTGGGAATGACTATGAAGATACAAAGGTTAGTGATTTGATCCCAAGCAAAATAAAATGGGATAGGGATCTGATCATGGATCTTTTTAGTGTATGAGATCAAGCTCTTATTTTGGATATCCCTCTATGCTTAAAGGGGGAAGAAAATAGTTGGTATTAGCAGAAGAAGATAGTTGGTATTGGCAGAAGATCATAAAGGCAAGTTTATAGTTAAAAATGGATATAGGCTTTTTCAAAGAAACATTGTTGATGATTTATCTCATTTATGGATGGTAGTGTGGAAATTAAAAATCCCTCCAAAAGTTCATAATTTTCTAAAGAGGGCTTTGAAGGGGTTCTTCCCACTTCACATTTACTATGAGGTTGGAAGGTTCAAGTCGAGGAAAACTACCTTTGTGTTTGTAAGATCGAAAGTCGTTTCATCATATGTTCTTATGAAGTTCAGTGGCTCAAGAATGCTAGGTGCTTTCCTCTTTTCTAATCCTAGGCAGGTAAGTTTCTTTCTATGATTGGTTAGATAAGAGTCTTAGCGTTTACAGTTTAAAGGATGTTTGCATGGCTGTTACAATTTGTTGGATTTGTGGTTAAATAAAAACAATGTGGCTTGAAAGAATCAAAGACTCACTATTGCTAAAATTATGAATATGGCTAATAGAATGTTATCCCAATGGAATGAGGCTCAAAAAAGCAAGTTTAGTGCAAGGGTAAATCATTACCATCCTAGCATCAGTGGCATATGATGAGAGAGGCCACAAAATGCTTAGATGAAGTTGAATGTGGATGCTACGATTTTTCACAAAGGTCACTCTATTGGTTTGAGTTGTGTTTTGTATGGTAGTGCAGGTGACTTCATAATAGCAAGCTTTGATTCTCGGTAGATAAGTTTACGGGCCATACAAAGCCGAAGCTTTGAGTATATGCAAGGCTTTATCTTGGATTAAAGAGAGAAATTATAGCAAGGTAATTATAGAAATGGACTCATAGTTAGTGTTTAGTGCATTAAGATCTACTAGTAGGTGTAACTCCACATTTGGTATATTGATTAAAGATTGCAAAGCTATAGCCAATAATGATGTTAATAACTCAGTTGCTCACACTATTGCTAGAGCTTCGAGTTCTATGATAAGTCTTAGAGTCTAGGAATGTGTTTTCCTAAATTTCTTATTGTCTTGTTTATAATATGATTTGAGTAATTAAAGCTTATCTCTTTTAGTAAAAAAAAACTTAGGCAATTATGAGAAATAAGTGTATTACCTCAATATATATACAATACGTAACTTAAACCTTTCAGCTTTTATCAGTGCTAACATCTTCACACAATCATAACCTACAAAATAACCTATGTGTATAGACGGGTGAGTTGTTTATAAAAAACTCAGTGAGGAATTCTATATGTCTATCATGCATCTCACATGCCATAACATGAATGCATCCCTAACTATATGACACATCATCTGCTAACAATATTTACATAACATATAATTATAGATATGGATAGTCAATTCCATAGAAATCTTTATTTACATTATTTATCTTTCTCGTACAAAAGAGTTGCCTCATCAGCTGTGCACTCTTAAGGGAGGTGCCTTACTAGTTGTATCCTTTACATATCTTTTTACATAAGGGAGTTCCCTCACCAACCATGCCTTGCATATATACATATCATTAAAATCATATAGCTCTTAATCGTTGCATATCTAGTTATGATTCTTTGGATTCCCACTTCATCTTTAAACTATCCTCACATCACATTTCAATTATACATAATAACTCATTTCATGTCAATCATAAAACACATATGACTTGATATTAACATAATTTTGTCTACTTTAGCCTATATAGAAATCAATGATGCATGTATGCAATGAACATTAAAATCATGATACAACCTTTTATCTTGTGTTACTAATCCTTAATCATATTATTTCCTTTATCCTCGATCCTTAAAGTCCCATACACCTAAATATATAAATAAATCTATTTTAATATAATAAAAATATAAAAAATATGGAGAGTTATCTAAAATGATCCATAAAATGTATTTTATACATTAAGTAAAGTATTATTGGCAAAAAAGGCCCATAATGATATTAAACATAAACTTTTTCTAAACTTGCAATTGAGTCCAAGAATCGCATTTACTTATATAACTTTCATAGTCATATAACTATCATAATTTATCATTTAACATTTATATGCATGCATAACTATAATTAATTCTATATTAAATATCTTAATCTTTTAAGTGCTCAAACTTTCCCAAATGTGCTAATTTAGTCCATTTATTACATTACATTCTTAATTGACATTATTATTTTCTATTTCATCACAATAACTTAATTTATATTAATAATTATTAGTAATTTTCTATTAATTGTCTTAAAATTCTTAATCCGTTAAATATCCTCAAACTTTTTATATTCACTTAATTTAGTCCAAAAATATAATTAACCTCAAATTACTTTTAATTAGCTCCAGTTCCTCCATCAATAAGTCACCTATAATTATTTTACATTCGTATGACTCATTTTCTAATAATAAATCTCACATAAACCTTAATTTTATATTTTAGGATCTAATTTATAATTATTAAAAAATAAATAAAATTCATAAAATGTTACCGAGATCTCAAAAATTTATAAAACTTGAATCGTTATTGATCAGAGCAATTAATATGATTTTGTAGCACGGATTTTCCCTTAGATCTGTAGGACCACAGTCAAACCACAATGCACAGTGGCCGAAATTTGTATCGATGGCTGTTAAGAATGACTAAATTATTTTGTAGATCTTTCTGCTAGTGGTTTGTAGGAACTATTAGCGTTATTATACGAGTTACTATTTGTCCAAGATTAATCAAAAATTGAATTTTGACTAAAATTTTGATAAAATATTTCGTTGTTGTCCAGCCTTCTTTTTGGATAAATCAGGTGCTAAAAACTGTAAGAGATTTCCATAAAAACTTGAATAAACTAAAGTGGAACTCTAATTGGAGAGATATCATGAGTTGATGTTGTTGTCTTGTTTTGGCTTAAAACCATCTCTCTCTCTCTTGTGTGTGTGAGACGGTGCATGATGGAATGAGTCTCGCATCTGCCTCTTCAATTTATGTTGCCACTGTTTTGGCTTCAAGCCAAAATTGTGTTGTTTTGTACTTCCTTGTTTTTTTTTAAAAAATTCTTTATCCTATTTTGGTTTTGGTTAAACCAAAATATTTACTAATTTTTTGGTAAGATGTAATTATGTCATTAATTGTAATCAAATATAATTAAATACAAACTCAATTGAACTATTACACTAAAATTTTTTGATTACACTATATTACATTTGATTATATTATACTAAACACTACGGTAAATGTTTAACTTTCTCAAATCAATTGCGTCACCTACTTATTTTTTGTTTTTTGTTTTTTGTTATACTTTCTATGTATTTTATTTTTTTAATGATAGCCATAAAATAATAATATTCAAAATTCTTATAATTCAAATATGTGTCATACAAAATATTTAAATTTTGTAAAATTAAATTCTTAATCCATAATTACATTAATTTTTATAAAATATAAAGATTAACTTAAATTAAATTAATTCTCTTCAACTTAATTATAATATTTTCACTTAAATAATTAACATTAAAATTACTTAAATTAAATAATCAATTATCTATAATTAATTATTTTCATGACATCAAATATTTCTCATAAATCTTTCAAAATTAGTAAAATTTTTTCACATAAATAACTTAATTTCTCTTAATTGAATACTTAAATTAAATCAAATCACTTAATATTCTTAATTAAATCAATTTAGTCAATAACTTAAATAAATTAGCATCTTTAATATCATTTAATTGAATTTTAATTTATTCACATAATATAATTAATATTAAAGTAACTTAAATCATGTATTCATATTAGCTTAAATTAATTTTCATCAATTTCTTAAATCTCAATAAATTTATAATTAAATAAATTAGTTTCATATCTTTAAATTCTTAAATCATTAAATATATTTTCTTTATATAAGCTTATCCTAAAAATATTGAATATCATCATTTATTTAATTTAAATTTAATTTCTTAAATGTAAATATTTTTTAAACAAAACTCTTTAAACTTAATTTATGATAAATAACATAACCTTAATAAAACTAATAATCTGCTTAATATAAAATCATTTCTCTTTATTTTTTTGAAAATTTATTTTATTCAATCCTTTGATTATAATTAAATCAACATCTATACAAATTTGATAAAATTTACAAATGAATTCTAAAATTATAATTTTTTTCATTATAATAAAAATAATTTTAATTAAAATATTTGTTCACTTTACTTTTTTCTCTTTTGATTTTCTCATTCACTCTCTTCTTTTTTTTCTTCTTTCTCTTCTTTTTCTGTGTTTTTTTATATTTATAAAATTTTTTAAAAAATATAAATATATTTTATAAAATAAAATATTTTATTGAATTTTATGTATACAATTCACTTCATTTCAATCGAATTCTATTTTTATTTTATAATATACTAAAAGTAAAAATTTATTTATAAATAAATTATACATAAATTTATTTATAAATTACTTGTATTTTAAGTTAGTTAGACACTCATAATGATAAATTGCTAGACTTACAATCTCATAGCACCTTACCATTTTTACTACATATTAAACAAAACAGTTCAATAACACATTTTCAGCACTCAAATTATTACTCTGCAATACATCCACATAAAGCAAATATATATATATATATATATATAACAATTATGTGAAAATTAATAATTTGGTAAAATAATGTCTTGTCATGCAATAAAAAATGGCAATACAATTGAGGGGAAAAAACAAGAGATGCCTGCATCATATCATATTTATAAAGATCATAATAACTTGTCCAAACATATCATCGCAAAGTTTACATAATTTTTCACCAATTTAACAAAGACCAAAATAATTAACCAACTAGAAAGAATTCAAACTTCAGATGATATGCTACTGAGTTGATAAAAGAATTAGCTTTTGTTAATTAATTTTATTTGCATTATAGTTAGTCAGATGACAAAATGTAGGGAAAATTTTTTAACAGAATTTACATTTGAAAACTGAATTATATTTACATCAGTTATCGTCAGGTTCTATAATAGTTCTTTCCTATTGAAAAACATTAGAAATTTCTGCATCTTGATGGGACAAAAGCTGTGAACCCAATGGTTTTTTCCCAAGAACAATTGAGATTATCACCATTATAGTTTGACAAGCATGATACTCATCCTTCTTCTGCAAATCACTCATTTCACACGAAAGATCGCTTCAAGGTTGGTAAAATGTCCTACAAAAGTAATGCGAAGAAGCAATTTAGTTACTATAATACCAAAGTATTTACAATGAATTTGTTTTCCCTTGAACATAATCACAAAGATTTCTTTTCAATCTCCAAGGTAACAAGAAAATACTATCACAAAGAAACTAAATTTCTAATCCATAGTATTTGTTACAACTAGAAAATGCAAATTTTAACCCCAAAGGAAATCCACATAATGGAAATATTGCATAAGACATGAGAAAACTTCATCTTTCTAATTCCACACGACAAAAACAAGTTTCTAATCAAAGTCTGCCTGTCAATTTCTCGTGCTATTGAACATTTCTTTAAACTTAACAATCTCATAGTGGGGAAGGAGGAAGAATCAGGAAAGGAAGGAAAGTTATATTAGCATTTGCATTCAGGATTGGCTTCAGTTGAGCAACAAACTTTCAATGATAGTGATGCCATAGCAGTTCCATGATCATGCATGAATTCTGATCCAGATTCAACATGAGTGAGAAAACTTGATGAAAAGTCAGTAGCCCAAAAAGACTAGTCAATAACAAATTAAGTTATCATACCTGAATGTTTGCTAGGATGATAAAAAAGTAGAAGACATGGTGTTGAACAGCTGAAGAAAGCACTGTGTAATCTAAAGCAATAATTTGTTGGAGGTATAATATTACGGTAGCTAACAACTCTTCACAGTGGAATTCATATTTTGTACTTCCCCCACATTCTATTTCTACAAATTCCAAAAAGGGATGCAAGGATTTTAAGCTTGATCATTCTAAAAATTTGGAATTTACATCATTAAGCATCCGAGAAAGCTTCCCAAGAATGACAATAGCAACAAGCCACCATAAAAGTTTTGAGATCAAAGGGTCCTCAGATGATGTTTCCTTTGAGATGATCAATAGTGATATAAGATCCCTTAAGGTGAAAATTTTTCTTCGGATCAAACTTCAAAGCCGTAGAAACTGCCCATATAAGGAAACATGAAAGCTTTTCCTGATTCTGTAGAACACGTTTAACACAAGATCTCATTAAACAGAGTAGGATAATGTAAAAGCAATAAATGAGGTTTAGAATACAAGGCTTAGATAATAACTATAAAACATATAAATTGATTTATAATTAATTTAATAAAGTAACCTATGTATGGAATGCAATGATATTTTCTTAAGTTTCAGACAAAACCTCCCATTAGAAGCCTTCTAGTTTCAAACAAGAGCTCCCATTAGAATCCATTTCACAGACACTATTACTCCACCTTAACCTACTTCATTTTCACTTTTTATCCTTTTTTTATTTTTTCCTCTTTAGAGTTCATCCGTATTTTACCCTTTTAATTTTTCAACTGCCTCCATGAGTGCAACTGAGATGATCACATGCATATGTGGGGAGGGAGAGAGAGAAAGGCTATGTAAAAAAGGTCAATAGGGGGTGTGCTCATAAGTATGGCTTAAAGCCCAATTTTTGAGCATGGACTGGATCTTGAAGTATCACATACATCAATAGCTAGATAAAGTTAAAATAAATTATTGCCTTTATGCACTAAGAAGAGAGGGTTAAATTGGTGAAAATTTGAATTTTGGTAGTTAAGCAATCAAGGCAAAGTTAAAGAAAAAGAGTTGAAGAAAAGAAAACACAAATATTTATAGTGGTTCGGATATTAACAAACCTTACGTTCACTCTTAATTCTCCATTTAGTGGAGCATTTATAGGTTACACCCACCAAAGAGCCGTTATAAACAAAACTATCTCCATATCTTTAAAGTTTTAGTAAAATCCTGCATTTAATGCTTGTTGTCAAACAGAGAAGTTGTGATCGCTATTCATGTTTCACTCTAGATTTTGCTCATTTGTGGTTGAGATCTTGAATTGTGTTTAACAACTAGTTACACGTGGTACTTCAACATTGGCTCTTCCAAATTATAGCCATTGGATCCCTCTAAGAAGGGTTGAATGTCATGGGCCTATCAATTTTTCGCAAGCATCAATAGGATTGCACTGGCTAACTTGAGCGCTAATGCTCACCGTAAATCAAACTGGAGCTTTAGAGGTTTGGAGCTTGGCTAGTCACGGTCGCTACTAGGGAAGTCATTGTCATAATTTTTGGATTCTTAATGAATCATATGACACGTGGCTTGGTTTGATTAGATGCTTAAAATCCCTTCAAGGCCATTTGAAGATAACAGTCACAATTCCTACCATGATTGAGATCGCGAATCAAACTAGACAAATGATGCCTCACTTTTCTTTGAATAACAGTCATGATTTATGAAACAATTTTAATTCTTTCTCCATTCAATTTCCAACAAAATTCTAACTTTACTTTTGCATCCAAAACACTTAAATATGATGTTAGAACCTTTCAATTTATGTTGTCGAGATAAAAAAAGAGTTTTGACTTAGGTTTGATCAACCTAGTCCATCAATCTTCCTCTTAACCTAGATTAACTTATACAAAGGGTAAATGTGTATCATGCTTATTTTTTTTTATCATATAAGAGTATAGATGATAGTGTTGAATGTTGAATGAATGCTTGCCTTTAATTTATATTCGCTCTTAATTACTTAGAGAAACAATTTTGTCTAGACCTTCCATTTACTTATCTTTTTATTGATATTGATCAATTCAATATACTCAATAGATCAATTAAATGTACTTAAGGCAGTTTCATTTTTGCATATACATATACTTTGCACATAACTTCTCCCCTTTTGGCAAGATCAAAAAGAGAGAAACTAATCAATGCATCAAACCAATATAGTCAGAATTAAAGCACTATAAGAAATAAAACAAGCAATAAAGGCCAAAACTAAACATTCATTTTATTAGAAAGAGAGCAATAGGTATAATCCAAAACTTCAAACATTTATAATGTTTGATCACATTACAAGAGGTTTAAAAAAGAAAAAACAAAATTAAGATAAATAAAAAGAAATGAAAATAAAAGGAATATCTAGAAATTTGTAAAGCTATCATCATCATCATCATCTTCAAGGTGTTCATCATCTTCAAGGTCTTCATCATCTTCTTTTTATTGGCTTCATTCCTTTCCTTTTCTTTCCTTATAACCTCTTTCATTTTGTGTAAAGGGAGGGAGGTCATAGGAAGAGAGGAAGAAGATTGGGCTATTCTCTTGCCCTTTTCTAACTTGGAGTATTTCTTGGGAGCCATTAAAGAGAAAGAGGGAAAAAAGTGATGAG
This sequence comes from Omphalea diandra, assembly GCA_949677035.1. Classification (NCBI taxonomy): domain Eukaryota; kingdom Viridiplantae; phylum Streptophyta; class Magnoliopsida; order Malpighiales; family Euphorbiaceae; genus Omphalea; species Omphalea diandra. The sequence goes on along the minus strand of CATIWR010462172.1, from coordinate 5,692 downwards.
AGAAAGAGAAGAGTTTGAATGAGGGAGGAGGTAAAAAGTGAAATGGAAGGAGTTTATAGGGTATAAATAGGCAAAAAATGAGTTTAAAATGGAGAAGAAATGATAAAAATGAATTTATACAGTGGTTACATTGTTTAGAGAACTAATGGTTAATGTCCTCTGGATGTTCATAAGTCTCATTTGTGAACCATGTGTCATGATGACGATCTTTCAAAAATGTGAGTGACGGTTAAGAAAATCTTGGAAAAGTGTGAGGGTAACGATTTAAATGAGAGCAATTGTTAAAAGACTTTGAAAACCAAGCTAACTTTGAAGTAACGACTATGACTTAAGGTTTTGAAAGCGATTTATAAGTCATTTTTAAAGAAAATTATAAAGATGAACATTCAAATAAAAGGTAAAATCCTAGTGTGATCAAATTAGTGCCTTATAGATCAATTTATGCAATTGAACATGGAAAATGTTGGACTAGGTTGATTTAACCTAAGTCATAAACCTCTTTTGATTTTGACAATAGAATTGATCAATTTTAATGCTTTCATTAAGTGATGTTTTGCAGATTATAAGTTAGATTTTGTCATTGGATGTTGGATGGAGTTCAAATCTCCAATCTTATAAAAGTTCACTTTAATTCGTAGTGAGTGCATTGTAAATCGTGACCGCGAATAAGTCACAATGAAGGATGAAGCTAGGCTAGAGGAATTCGCGGACAACTTTGCTACCGCAACACACCCAAAGCTGGCAAAGCCTGTGTCATAAAAGAATTCGCAGTGTGTTTCACGCCTTAGTTGCAACTGCGACATTCATAGTGATAAAAGAGGTAACCAAAGCCACAACCATAGCTTACCAAGTGTTCGTTGAAGATCAAAAATCGCGAGAGCAAAAGTTTGTTCGTGACTGCAACCCAAGCAGTTGAAGTTTTCTCTTCAAATAGAGGAGTTCGCGGTCTCAGTCGTGTCTAAGACATTGATATCTCGCAATCGCACTTTTGAGAGTGGTTAGAACATAATGGCTATATTTTCCTGGATGACCAATGAAAAACTGACACGTGGACTAGCCATTAGACACAAATAGTATTTTCTGCTATAATTTTGGCTCCTCTATGGAAATTGGAAATTCACAATCACGACTTCAGTCTGATAAGCATTTAATGCTGAATTTGCCTAGCACATCTTTGAGATTTGTTGATAGTTTTAGTCTAACATCTCTTTGGTGGATATGAGCTATAAATACTTCAACAAACATATGTAAATGCAAGATAATTCATTAATTTGTAACACACTCTTGCTAATTTGCTACTCATTCTTTTAATTCTTATTTATGCTTTAGTGATTATTTGGTGTGAGCAATAAACACCATTGTAAGAGGTTTTAGTGTGAGCCTTGAAAACACTTATGAGAGATTTTTAGTGTGAGTCTTGAAAACACTTGTAAGAGGTTTTAGTGTGAGCTTTGAAAACACTTATGAGAGGTTTTAGTATGAACCTTGAAAACACTTGTGTGAGCCTAAAAAACATAAGTTGTAAAAGTTTGGTGTGAGCTTGAAAACACCTATTGAGTGGAGTGAAACACCCAATTGTAGAGAATTGAGGAATGGATATAGGGTTAGTTAACACCCAAACCACTATAAACACTTGTGCTAATTTCCTTCTTCTTCTACTCATCTTCTAAACATATCAATAATTCTTTTAATTTTTAAATTGAGCACTAATTTAACCCTACTTTCTTAGTGTCCAATGCCAACAAGTGGTATTAGAGCCAAGTCTCATAACCAACCTTAATTGGGTAAGCAAAGATCAGGGCATAAGAAGGAATCCATTCACACCTCAAGCCTTACTTTGATGGAGCTAACTATACTCATTGGAAGTATAGGATGAAGATCAATCTTGATACAAATGTGGTGGATCTTTAAGATGTTGTAGTTAAAGAATGGAAGCCACCCACCAAAGTGGTGGATAGGAGTGAAGAACTCATTCCTAGAGAAGAGTGGGTTGAAATACATAGAAGATCAAATGGCAAGAATAAGAAAGACATGACAATTCTTCTAAGCTCTCTCTCAAGAGAAGAGATTGGAAGAGTACAATATTGCTAAATACCCAATGGGATATGGAAAGTTTTGGAGAACTATGACCAAGGTACCACCTTGGTGAAATCTAACCGGTTAGAGATATATATGACAGAGTGGGAATTGTTCATGATGAAGGAAGACAAGAGCATCACTGACATAACTAATAAATAGACTCTTAAAAATCGTCACCAATATGAAAAAGTTTGGCAGGATTCTCATAAATCATGAGATAAACTCTAAAATTTTAAAGTCTTTACCTCTTGAAAAGTTTGGTGCTAGAGTGTGCAGTATCCAAGAATCCAATATGAAAATAGGGCAAGTGCCAACAAATGTCTTGATAGAAAAACTCTTAACTCATGAGTTAGCCTTAAAGAAAGATAAAGAAATGAAGAAAATGAGGGGCCAAGGAGAAAAATCTAAAAAACATGAAAAGAAAACCTTGGCACTTAAGTCCACTTCTAAGGAGAAGGAAGTGGAGGTTAGTTCAAGTGAAAAAGAAAATGACAAGGAGGAAGAGGAACTAGCAATGCTCTTTAAAAGGACTAAAGAGCTCATTAAAAGAAGAAAGGAAAAAAGAAACTTTAAGAAAGCTACTCCTACTCCTAAAGAGAGATCAACTGAAGTCACTTGTTATGAGTATGGAAAGCAAGACCACATCAAATATGAATGTCTTAAGCTAAAGAAGAAGAAGAAAAAGGACAAAGAGAAGAGAAAAAGCTTCAAAGCCACTTGGGGTGATAGCTCAAGTGAGGATGAAGAGGATAAAAAGATTGCCAATATATGCTTCATGGCTTAAGAAGACTCTCCTAATGAGGTAAGCACTTCATCTCATTCTCATTTAGATTATGATAACTTAGATGATGTAGATGAAGAGCTTCTAGAAGCTCTCACTATGAGAAGTGATAAGTATAAGTCACAAATGAAATCTTACAAGAGAAAATGCTCAAAATTAGAGGATGATTACAAATCCCTTAATGATCTTGTAAGTGAATTGAGGACTTTAAATGAAGAACTCGAAAAATCAATGGAAAATCTTTCCAAATCAACTTCATCATTAGCTTTATTAAGAAAAGAGAATGATACTCTAAAGGGAGAAGTCATTTAGCTTAAAAGCTTTATCTCTAAATTTCATAAGGGTAAGGAAGTTTTGGATACATTCATAGTATCACAATGACCTCCTTTAATTAGGCATGATCTAGGATTTAATGAAGCCTCAACCTCCATATCTTCACCCACTATAATCGTTAGAGCAACAAGACCTTAAAATTCAAGTATTGAGGTCATGAGGAAGAAAAGTGCTCTTAGCACTAGTCTGCCTATGCCCAAGGGCAAAGGAATGACCACTTAAGGCTTAAGAGCCAAGGCTCAAAGAGCAAATTATGCTTACATTTATAATAAGAAACATACTCACGCACATAAACACAAAGACAAACAATTCTCTACTACTCCTCATCACTCATACACTTCCATGCACTTACATAACCAAAGTATGAGAAAACCTCCTACTTATACTAAGTTTGTGCATAGGAGAAAGACTCACAAGTCTAAACTTCAATGTCACTATTGCATGAAATATAGGCACATTAATATTCATTGTTATATTAGGAAGGCTCACATCAAATTAGAGGACCCTTCAACTCCTAACCTTCTAGGATCCAAGTATGCTTGGGTACCTAAGAAAAAGTGATTTACTTGTATTGTGTACGGATTTATGGCAATCACTAATTAATCAAGCAATTGACATGTGGATAGTGGACGCTTTAAGCAGATGACGAGGAATAGGAAGCTATTCATAGCATTGAAAGAAAAAGAAGGTGGAAATGTCAAATTTGGTAACAATGCCAAGGGTAAGGTAATTGCCATTAGAACCATTGGTAAGAATGGTTGTTCTTTGATTGATGATGTTTTATTAGTTAATGGCTTACAACATAATTTGTTGAGTGTTAGTCAATTGTGTGACAATGGTATTAAAGTCACCTTTGATCCTATAGAATGAAGAGTAACCAAATTATTGGATGATTAGATTATTGTCAAGAGTGAAAGGAAAGGCAATACGTACTCAATTGACTTTGACAATTTGGCTAATCAATCTTTTAAGTGTCTTATATCTTTTTGTAATAAGGCTTGGTTATGGCATAGAAGGCTTGGACATACAAGCATGGATCTACTACAAAGACTATCAGAAGGAAAGCTAGTAGAAGGCCTTTCCAAGCTAAGTTTCACTAAAGACAAGACATATGATCCTTGCCAAATGGGGAAGCAACATTAAGCCTCCTACAAAGCTAAAAATGTTGCAAGTTCATCTGGACCCCTTCAACTAATTCATATGGACTTAATAGGACCTACTAGAAGTGCTAGCTTAGGTGGAAAATATTATGCACTAGTCCTAGTTGATGATTATTCTAGGTTTACTTAGGTGTAATTTCTAGCTTATAAGAATGACACTTTTGATGCTTTCAAAAGCTTTGCAAAAAGAATTTGAAATGAAAAGGGTTACTTCATTTCTTCTATAAGAAGTGACCATGGAAAAGAATTTCAAAATGAGTCTTTTGAAACTTATTGTTTGAAGAATGAAATTTTTCACAACTTTTCAACTCCTAGAACACCATAAGAAAATGGTGTTGTAGAAAGAAAAAATAGAACACTAGTAGAAATGGCTAGAACCATGCTCAATGAGTATTCTTTACTAAATTACTTTTAGGCCGAAGCCATTAATACTTCGTGTTATGTTGCAAATAGAGTTTTTACCCATTCTCAAAAAAACATCTTATAAGCGTTGGAATGGTAGAAAACCTAAGATATCATACCTAAGAGTATTTGGTTGCAAGTGCTATATATTGAATACCAAGGATAATCTTGGGAAATTTGATTTTAAGACCAATAAAGGTATAATTTTTGGTTATTCCACCTCTAGTAAGGCTTATAAAATCTTTAATAAGAGTTCTATGGTAGTTGAAGAGTCTATGAATGTTGTTTTTGATGAATCTAGTAAACTAGATCTTGGGAAATGTATTTTTTTTGATGATATTGTAGGTGCTTTGAAAAATTGGAGTTGGATGACACTATAAGAAAAGTGGATAAAGATAAGGAAGAAGGTGAATCATTAAGAGTAGATGAGGATTCACAACATCAACAAGAAGTTATGCCAAGTCAAGATCTACCCAAGGATTACCCCAAAGATTTGATTATTGGTGATACCTCTAAGGGTGTAAGTACTATATCTCAACTTAATCATTTAGATAATAATCTTGCTTTTATTTCTCAACTTGAGCCAAAATCCATTAATGAGGCTCTTGATGATGAAAGTTGTATGATTGGTGTACAAGAGGAACTCAACCAATTTGAGAGAAACAAGGTATGAAAACTTGTCCCTAGGCCTAAAGAACACCTAATTATAGGTTGCAAATGGGTGTTTAGGAACAAATTAGATGAGCAAGGTTTCATCACTAGGAATAAAGCTAGATTGGTTGCTAAGGGTTATAATCAAGAGGAAGACATAGATTATGATGAAACATTTGCTCCCGTAGCAAGATTAGAGGCCATTAGGATTCTTTTAGCCTTTGCATGCCATATGAATTTTAAACTCTTTCAAATGGATGTAAAAAGTACATTTTTAAGTGGAGTA
>CATIWR010462161.1:0-20318 GCA_949677035.1 Omphalea diandra | reverse complement strand
GCATACTGCCATTCCCAAGTCATAATTTATCATCGTTTCATGAAAATAAATAAATCAAGAGTATAACAATCTTTTCATCAATGTATTCCTCAATATCATCACATTAAACAACATTTCATTCCATTGAGTATATGTTCATGGTATTTAACCAATCACACGTATAGTACCATTAGCTATTTGTTTACCTCCTCCTTCAAGCTTATTAAGTCGTGGACGGTCCTGGCTTATTCCCACTATTATCTTTAATGCCTTGAGGACCTATTTCAATACACAAAATCAATCCATGATGATAAAGTAAGATTTTCATCTTGTTATGCAACTATGGCATGATTCATGCAAGTGGACCTAGTGTTTATGCATATTTTCCTTATATGGCAGCCTGAGCTTGCTATACTCTCGCAACAATAACTGTAGATATACTCATCCAATTTACTTGATTAGTTTTTTTAAAAAAACTAGATACATAATGATACTACATAGTCAAATTTTGAGCCAATATCAGACACATAGAAAATGTGGTGAATTTTTTAATTTTGCCCTATGGCAATGTCATCCTTGTCTGAGTAGGTCTTACATTCTTGGATATATCTCAAATTTTACAAATCAAGTTGCAATAATAATTTACCATTAGTTACAAAACATATAAAGGAACATTTTTTTGTATGTTGTACTCATTGTCTAATTCAGTTTATAAAGTCACCAAAATAAAGGAACAAATCTCAGCATGAACAGGTTTGTAACATGTTGACAAACAGTCATGATGAAGGGATAAAATCTCAACAACCATGTTGGATTTGGCAAATATTTCACAAGAATGTAAATTAGACAAATTTACAACTTTTAAGTTTGGACCATCATCAAATTTTGAATCTATGGCCATCAAATTCTTGGAAAACAGAATTTAAAGAAAGGTGAGGTTTCATCTGGGTATAGGGTCAGTCCCAATCAATGAGCCATATCTCTTCCCACACAACAAATCAATCAAAACTGATTTACAGGTATTTAGAGAGGATATAAAGCTATAAATTTCATGTTTTGAACTTTGTCAAAATTAGAACATAAGGCCATCAAAATATAAGAAAATAGAAAGACTGAGGTCATTTCGGTTGGTTGCGAACCAGCCCTAATGAAGAAGCCATATCTTTTCACACACATACAAAATCTAGCAAAACTGCTTCATACAAATTTATATGAGACATCAAGCTACAATTTCATATTTTGAACTTTCCCTAATTTCTATTTTATTGTTATGAAATCATGGGTATAAAATTTTGCTCTAACAGCAAAATAAACACAATCTGCTCTTATTCTCTTGAATTTCAACTTCCATCCAAGAGTTTTATCCCAAATACTCCATAATTCGCACTAACCATGCATGATTAACATGTCATGAGGGGTTAATTTCATGTTAAAAGAAGATAAATTAATTTACCTAATGTCCCAGAATTAGAAAACCTTAGAATTCTTTCCTAGGCAGCTCACTTTTCTTCGTCTCATTCTTCTTCTTCTTCTTCTTCTTCTTCTTCTTCTTCTTCTTCTTCTTCTTCTTCCTTTCTTTCTTTCTTCCTTAGGTCTCTCTTTCTTCTGTTGTACCTCACATTTAACCCCTCAATTCTAATCCTAAAGGGTTAAAAATTACACTTGTAAGCCTATTACAACAAGACAAAATCATGGTGTTTCATTTCTATTGGTTGAAAGTTCACTTTTCCTCTTTTAATCCCTCTTCATCACTCCTTAAACACCTTCATCCATCTCCTAATCTCTAGATGCTCCTTATACTTTTAAATAAGCTCTAAAATACCATTATTTATGATACTATAACATGCACATAACATAAGATAATTTTTCATACAACTATACAAATATTACATATATGTTCAAGTGTCCCATATGTAATGGTGCAAGTGTCATCATCGTGTTTCTCCAATTCACATGTCTAAATAATTATTTATCCAATGCATATATTCAAATATAACAAAATTAAAATGCATATAATTTGGGTTAAGGATGTTACAATTCTCCCCCTCTTATAAAAATTTCATGCTTGAAATTTTTACTTACTAAAACTTTAGAATATATAGGGATATTGTTGTCTCTTGCGTTCCTCTACTTCCCATGTGACCTCCTTAGGTGAGTGATGACTCCATCTCACTTTAACCATGGGTATTACTCGATTCCTTAACTGTTTTAGTTACTGATCAAGAATTTCAACTAGTTGTTCATGATAAGTCATGTCATCAGATAATTCAATCTCTAGCTTTGATAAGACATGGCTAGGATCAGACCAATACCTTCGAAGCATAGAAACATGGAACACATCGTGTATCAGAGATAATTCTACTGGTAATGCTAATCGATATGCTAAAGGCCCAATTCTCTCTATGATCTCATATGGCCCAATGTACCTTGGACTCAACTTTCCTTATTTACCAAACCTAATAATGTCTTTCCATGGTGAAACTTTCAAAAATACTTTATCTCCAACCTTATATTCCATTTCTCGTCTATGTTTATCAACAAACCCTTTTTGCCTTTCTTGAGCAGCTTGCAAACATCTTCTGACTACTTGGATTTTAGCCACTGTATCCTGTACCATCTCAGGACCTTCTAACTGTCTCATCCCTTCAACATCCTAACAAATTGGACTTCTACATTTCTTGCCATATAAAGCTTCATATGGTGTCATGCCAATGCTATAGTGATAGCTATTATTATATGCAAATTCCATTAATGGCAAATGATAATCACAATTGCCTTTGAATTCTAACTCACAAGCTCACATCATATCATATAATGTATGAATAATCCTTTCTGATTGACCATCAGTTTGTGGGTAAAAAATAATGCTAAAATTCAAACGAGTACCCAAAGCTGTTTGTAATGTTCCAAAAATGAAAAGTGAATCGAGGATCTCTATCTGACATAATAAAAATAGGAATGCCATGTAATCTCACAATCTCAGCAACATATATTTTAGTTAGTCTATAAAGTGAATCTGTTTGTCTTATAGGTAAGAAGTGTGCAGATTTTGTGAGTCTATCTACAATAACCCTAACAACATTATGCTTTTTTTTTTTTGTGTCTGAGGCAAACCAATAACAAAATTCATTGAAATTTTCTCCCATTTCTATATAGGAATAGATAAAGGATTACCCACTGGTGCTTGATGTTTTTCCTTGATTTGTTGGCAAGTTAAACATTTCGATACAAACTCAACTATAACTTTCTTCATCGTTGACCACCAAAAATGTAATCGCATGTTTCTATACATTTTTGTACTTCCAGGGTACATAGCATATGGTGCATTGTGTGCCTCTTGCATAATCTTTGATCTCAAACCATCAACATCTGGTACACATACTTGACTACCCATCACTATCATCCCATCATCTCTAATTGAAAAATTAGTCTTCTTACCTTCCTGTATCTTATGTAGCATTTTCTGTAAATACAGATCCTTCATCTAAACTTTGCTAATTTTGTCATCTATCACAGGTTTTAACTGAAGAGTAGCCACTAAAACTATCACATTCTCAATCTCAAATTTTACATTTAAAGCACGAAGATTAACCAAGGATGTCAAATTATAACCAACATATAGGTAACAACATCTAAGGCTTTCGGCTCAAAGCATCAGCAACAACATTAGCCTTACTCGGATGATAATCAATAGTGCAATCATAGTCCTTCAATAATTCCATCCATCTTCTCTGCCTTAGGTTCAATTCTCTCTGTGTTGGAATATATTTCAAGCTTTTATGATCTATTAAATTTGAAATTGTCTCTCCATATATGTAATGCCTCTAAATTTTCAGGGCATGGACAATGGCTGCCAACTCTAAGTCATGTGTATGATAATTCAACTCATGAGGCCTTAGTTGTCCAGAAGCATAAGTTATAAATTTTCCATGCTGCATCAATACACAACCTAACCCCCGTTGTGATGCATCAGTTTACACCACCAATCCACCATTTGTTGATGATATCAGTGTTGTAGTTAATCTCTTCTTTAGTTCCTTAAAACTTTGATGACATTAATAATCCCATTTAAATGCTACATTCTTTCATAATAATTTTGTCAATGGCCCAACAATAATGGAGAATCCTTCTACAAATCATCTATAATAACTAGCCAGCCCAAGAAAACTACGCATCTCTAATACATTTTTGGGTGGATCCCACTCCAAAATGGCTTTCACCTTAGCTAGATCAGGTTGAACACCATGTCTATACACAATAAGCCCTAAAAAGATCACTTGTTCCATCTAAAAGTTGCATTTGTTCAATTTGGCATATAGTTGTTTTTCCTTTAAGATATGTAATACGATTCTCAAATGTTGCTCGTGCTCCTCATGATTTTATGAGTATATGAGAATGTCATCAATGAACATAATTACAAACTGATCACGATATTATTGGAAGGTACGATTCATCAATGCCATAAAATGCTCTTAGTGCATTAGTTAACCTAAAAGGCATAACAAGGAACTCATATTGACCATACCTAGTACGAAAAGTAGTTTTTAGAATGTCTGGCTCAACAATCATCAACTGATAATACCCAGATCTCAAATCAATTTTTAAAAATACCATTGCCCTCGAAGTTGGTCAACAAGTCATCAATTTTTGGTAAGGGATATTTATTCATTAATGTTACTCGATTCAGTTGCCTATAATTAATACACAATCGCATACTTCCATCCTTTTTCTTCATAAATAACACTGGATCCCTTCAAGGAGATGTACTAGGTCGAATAAAACCTTTTTGTAACAACTCTTCTAACTATTTCTTTAATTTTTACAGTTCCACTGCTGCCATTCGATATGGTGCAATAGAAATAAGTGCCACTCCTGGCAAGGTCTCAATATTAAAATCAAATTCTCTATGTAGTGGCAAACTCGGTAAATCATCAAGAAATACTGCTGGAAATTCTCTCACTATAGGAATATCTACCAAATCAAAACTAGGAACACTAATGTCCACCACACTTACAAGAAATGTATCACAACCTTCTTTGATTAGTTGAAAAGCATGAATAGTTGAGATTAAACAAGTCATAATAATTTGGCGCTCCCTAATCATCAATTCTTTAGTATGACAATCTAAAACTACATGATGTTTTGCTAACTAGTCTATCCCTAAAATAATATTGAATTCCTTAAAGTTCATCAATATTAGATCTGTAGTCAATATGACACCACACACTAGCACAGGACAAGTTCTACATACTTTATTTACGATCATATTACCTCTAGTAGACATCAAAACACCTAAATCATATCCTAAGGATTCAACTACAACATGCACCCTTGATGCAGATTCTAAGGACATAAGTGAATGTGTGGATCCTAGGTCTATCAAAACATAAACATCTACATTATAAATAAAAATTGTACCAAAAATAACTTTAGAAGTTGTTGGAGCCTCTTGATGAGTGATAGCATAAACTTTAGCTCGTGGTTGAGTATGGGCTCGTCCCTCACTAAAACCTGAAGTTGGCTCACCATGTCCTCCTCTACCTCTACTTCGCCCTCTGCTTTTGCTTGTGTCATGAAAATTCTCCCCAACACTACTCTGTCCAAGTATAAGAGATTCCCCTTTAATTGAACCTGCCACTGGACAATCTTGACTCATGTGGCCTGGTTGTCTAAAAGTATAGCAAGCAAGCCTTTTAGGTCCCCAACACTCTTCATAATGAGTTCTTCCACAATTATTACAAATTAGAGCTACACCTCTACCCAGTATGCCCATAGGTCCTTTCCTACCCTCTGAGCCTTCAAAACTTCCACAGCTACCTCTACCTGGTGCCAAGGATATGAATCTACCAGGATGACTTTGGCCTCTGCCTCTTTGATTACTAGTAAATCTTTGAAATCCTGATCCCCTAGATCATGTGAAACTACCTTTTTTTTTTAATTGCTCTATTTGGTTCCCCATCCCACCTTGTGTAACTTCTCTTCCTTCTCGCCTCAAGTGTATTCTTCTCTTAGATCACCTCCTTAGCTCAGATAGTTGCTACTCATAATGCAGTATAATTGGCTGGCTTAATTGCTAATTGATCTCAAATTTCTAACCTTAGTCCCCTCTCAAATTTCTAACACTTCAATTCCTCTGTAGCTACATACTCTGGGGCATATCTTGAGAGTTTAACAAATTGAACCTCATAGCTTGCCACTGTCATATCATTTTGCTGCAATTCGAAAAGCTCCATCTTCTTCTTATCTAAATATACTACTGGTGTGTATTTGTTTGCAAACTCCCTTAGAAAATCACCCCACGTCAAAGTCATCAGTTGGGTAGTGCTACTTGGAATAGTCTCCCACAAGTTTAATGCATTCTTTTGAAGCAATGATACTGCATACTTCAAATTTTGCTCTAGGGTACATTCAAGTCTATTCAATATTCTCTCAATTCTTCTAAGCCATTATTCAGCCTCAGCAGGATCAATAGTGCCCTCAAAGTCAATTGCCCCTTGCTTCCTCAATCTATCATAATTCTTATCTATGGAAGGTCCTACATATGCTTGTGTTGTAAATCTCTGCATCATCTCAGCAAACTGCATGATATTTGGATTTAAACCTATAGCTGAAATATTTCTTGACATCTCAAGATTCTCTGCAACATGGTCAACATGCTCACGCGCATGAATAGACTCATCTCTAAACTCTGGGCCAGTATGGACTCTATCAGGTGCATCTATAATCCTATATGTCAATGCTTGTAAGTATTAACACAATGCAAATATCATATATATCACATTCATGTTACACATGTCTACAGAATCATTAACCGGCTCTAATACCACTAAAATGTGACATCCCATTTACTAATCATTAAAATCCTCTCAGTTTATCCATTTTCATTAAAAGACCTGATTTCAATTATTTTTTTCTTACACTATGTCTCTTGTTCACAACATAGTAACTATTTATAACAAAGTATACATCGCTAAACAAACTAAAATACTAATAGACTGTATACTGGCCCAACCTTTATTAGACTATTAGACAATAACTTTAAAATGTAACTCGACGCAATCTTTAGCCTACTCTTCCTGAAATAAAATGTAATGCAAAAGAGTGAACTCACATACTCAGTAAGTAAATGCATAATGATACCTCAATCTCAAATAACATAACAAACATTTAAATATTAATAACTCATCATCATATACATGCACAAAATAAAGAGTTTTTACTCTTAAATGTCACATAGGCTGCCCATATCACTGCCAAAATGGCTTTCATTTTTGGTTGTCACATAGGCTATAAATATTGTTGCCACACATGCTATAGATATCATTGCCACACAAGCTATCGAATGTTATTGCCACACAGGCTATCAAATGTTATTGCCACACAGGCTATAGATATCATTACCACACAGACTATCAAATGTTATTGCCACACAGACTGTTATATTTTATTGCCACATAGGCAGTTATATTTTATTACCACACAGGCTATAGATATCATTACCACACAGACTATCGAATGTTATTGCCACACGAGCTGTTATATTTTATCGCCACAGAGACTATAGATATCATTGCCACACAGGCTATCAAATATTATTGCCACATAAGCTGTTATATATCATTGCCACTCAGGCTGTTATATATCATTGCCACACAGGCTATGAAGAGTGTTACTTGCCAAGAACATCAAGTATTATTCTTTCAACAAATCAACTATAAATCCATCAAAATTTCAGCAATATAATGTCTAATAACAACACTCATAACTTTGGCAGCTCATATCACCACATACTCTCATTTCCAAGTCATAATTTATCACGTTTCATGAAAATAAATAAATCAAGAGTATAATAATCTTTTCATCAATGTATTCTTTAATATCAACACATTAAACGACATTTCATTCCATTGAGTATATATTCAAGGCATTTAACCAATCACACGTATAGTACCATTAGCTATTTACTTACCTCCTTCTTCAAGCCTATTAAGTCGTGGACAGTCCCGACTTATTCCCACTATTATCTTTAATCTCTCGATGACCTATTTCAATATATCAAATCAATCCATGATAATAAAGTAAGATTTTCATCTTATTATGCAACTATAGAAAGATTCATGCAAGTGGACCTAGTGTCTATACATATTTTTCTTATATGGTATCCTAAGCTTGCTATACTCTCACATTAATAACTCCAGATATACTCATCCAAATTACTTGATTCTTTTTGTCAAATAAACTAGACACATAATGATACAACATATTCAAATTTCAAGCCAATATCAGACACACAAAAAATGTGGTGAATTTTTGAATTTTTCCCTATTGCAATGTAATCTCAGTCAGAGTAGGTCTTACATTCTTGGGTGTATCTCAAATGGTACAAATCAAGTTTCAATAATAATCTACCATATATTACAAAACATATAAATGAACATTTTTCATGTTTTAATCATTGTCTAATTCAGCCTATAAGGTCACCAAAATAAAGGACCAAATCTCAGGGTGAGTAGGTTTGTAACATGTTGACAAACAGTCATGATGAAGGGGCAATATCTCAATAACCATATTGGATTTGGAAAAAATATTTCACAAGAATGTAGATCATAATAAATATACAACTTTAAAGTATGGATCATCATCAAATTTTGAATCTATGACCATCAAATTCTTGGAAAACAGAATAAAAAGAAAGATGAGGTTTCATCTGGGTATAGGGTCAGTCCCAATCAATGAGCCATATCTCTTTCCACACAGCAAATCAATCAAAACTGATTTACATATATTTAGAGGGGATATAAAGCTACAAATTTCATGTTTTGAACTTTATCAAAATCTAAACATATGGCCATCAAAATATAAGAAAATAGAAAGACTGAGGTCATTTCAGTTGGTTGTGAACTAGCCCTGATGAAGGAACCATATCTCCTCACACACACATAAAATCAAGCAAAACTACTTCATATGCATTTATTGAGATATAAAGCTACAACTTTCATATTTTTCACTTGCCCTAATTCCTCTTCTAGGGCTATGAAATTGTGGGTACAAAATTCTGATCTAACAGCAAAATCAACATAATTAGCTATTGTTCTCTTGAATTTCAACTTCCATCCAAGAGTTCTATCTCAAATACTCCATAATTCTCACTAACCATGCATGATTAACTTGTCATGAATGGTTAATTTCATGTTAAAATAAGATAAATTAACTTACCCAATGTCCCAGAATTAGAAAACCTTAGGATTCTTTCCTAGGTAGCTCACTTTTCTTCCTCTCCTTCTTATTCTTCTTCTTCTTCCTTTTTTTCTTTCTTGTATAGCGCTCTATTTATTCTGCTGTACCTCACATCTAACCCCTCAATTCTGATCCTAAAGTGTTAAAAATTACACTTGTAATCCTATTACAACAAGACAAAATCATAATGTTTCATTTCTATTGGTTGGAAATTCACTTTTCCTCTTTTAATCCCTCTTCTTCACTCTTTAAGCACCTTCATCTATCACCTAATCCCTAGATGCTACTTATACTTTTAAATAACTCTAAAATACCATTTTTTTTATGATACTATAACATACACACAACATAAGATACTTTGCCATGTAACCATATAAACATTAAATATATGTTCAAGTATCCCAAATGTAATGGTGCAAGTGTCATGATCATGTTTTTTCAATTCACATGTCTAAACAGTTATTTATCCAATGCATATATTCAAATATAACATAATTAAAATGCATATGATTTGGGTTGAGGATGTTACATGTGCCCACTTACAAACTATACAAAAGTTGTATTCTCTTACAAATCTGTAATCTCATTTTCAAATTATCAAGATAAAGGTATTATTTTCTTTTAAACAATTTTATACACTTTACTTTATGCATATCATTTGGCTAAGTATTTTATATGCTTACCCTTAAGGGGATTCCACACATCATAAATTGCATTGCTCATGTTGCATTTTCACTAGTATTAGAGCCACAGGGGGAGAGATAATATGCAGTAAATAGTACCAACCTATATGAGTTAAACCTTCTTAAATCAGAGTGTATAGTGGAGTGGGCCATAAGTCCTTATTGTGTTTAAGGCAATAAAACCATTGACATACTCTAGGCTATTAAGAAGATTTTTCATTTTCTGTGATGGATATCCTTTTGTGTAGAACCACTTCTTCTTCACAATCCAACACCTCTGAAAATTCTGATAAATAAATAGTGAACAATTAGGAGATCACCATTAAAGACTTTACAAAAAACATTGCTGACTGAGAAACACCTAGAGTGCAAAAAGACCAGATTTAGAAAACTCCAAACTAAACTTTTTCAAATATCAGTTTACAATCAAATCTGAAGACAAAGATATACAACTATCTATACCTTATGAAACCATAAGGCTTCTCTCTTAGGAATCCTTATAAAGCCATCAAAATAAATATTACATCTGCATCGGCCTTGTTCAAATTAGTATTAAACCCGAACTAGACAAGGTCTAGACACCTTCATCTTTACTGTCCTTAGAGATGCCTTTCAAGACTCCATTTTAAGCTCAGTTGAGTTAAGTCTGGGTAAGGGACTAATTTAATTCAGTTGATACACTAACACTACCATATCCCTTAAAGATAAATATATCTTGAAGGCCACAACCTTACAAATCAAGACCCATAACTATAAAAAAACTAAAATGATTTATCCCAATAACCCTCTTCTACAAAGTCCAATACAAAGCCAAGATGATAGCTTTTGCTTCTAAACATAGGTTTCATTCCTAGAAAGGAGAGACACTCGTGTTACAAATAGATCTCATAAGATTAAACTCTGTCATCCTAAAATCCATCTAATAAAAAGACATATCATTACTTAAGGAATATATCTTAAAAGACATTGTACCTCTTGATATTCTAAAACCACTAGAGCCAAATAGTAAGCTAATCACCATTACCCAATACCAGGATGGTAAGGTAAAACTAATGTTTGATAGACTGTTAATTAGTACCAGACGCTTTGATGAAAGATCTACCTCTAGCACTATAGATATAAGAAGAGTCTTAAAGCTCCTTTCAATATCTATGCTCCTTATACAAATATACCTCATAGATATTCTACATCTAATCTACCTAATCCTTCATTTTGGACTACCATACAAATGTCCCTCATCTTATCTATACAGAGGATTAATTGCCTATAAACTAAAGTGAGGAATAAGAAGAACTTGTGCTTGCACCTTTTTTCTTGCTCCTTCAGCCATAACCTAAAATATAAATAATGAAATTTGTATTTTGGAAAAATAGTTTGAATTTAACAAAAAATATCTACATGAAGATTTTTATACCCCTTATAATATAGATAAGAAAAATTGGGTTTTTAAACACTTTTTAGAAAAATAAAAGAGATTCAAGAAAAATATTTCGATTTTATCATCCAGCACATAGTAAATATCTTATTCTTTGACTAGTTTGAGAACTATGCCTCCTAGAATGGGACTAAGCACCTTTTTCCCAAAACCATCAACCCTATCACCTATAGGAACAAACTGCTAAAGTAGTAAGTAAATGGGAAAATAATTCACTATGAGCACTCTCTTATCAGAGCCATTACCTTTTACTATGGTGATTTACAAATTAAACTCTATTAGACTAGAATTGTCAAATCTAAGTCAAAACTTTCTTTTGATCTTAAGAATATAGATTGATATGTTCTAATATCAATTTTAAGTGTTGATTTTGCAGTTTTTAAGATAGGTTTGCATTAAAAATTTCATAAGAGTCTAAGTCTTAAAAATTATGAAAGGCATCCTAATCGTAATAAAGAATCTCTAATTTGCGACCACTGTCTTGCAAAAGGAATGAATGATTTTGGGTTAGACAAATTCACATACCAAATCATAGTCGCAACCTTGCCAAGAAAGTTATAAAGTTTAAACAGTCAGATTCTCGATGACCATCATGTCCATGATCGCGATCGACACTTTTGGAGTTGCTTTGAGGGAACCAAGTCCATAACCAAAGCTTACCAAGTGTCTAAGGTAGCTGTTAATATATTAAAATTCATGAGGGTGAAATAGTCTTTAAGACTGCAACTTTATAAAATGATTTCTTCCTATCAAACACACAGATTGACGGTGCCAATCATGTCCAAGAGAAAAATAACTCGTGATTGTGACTTTTGTTTGGATTGAAGAACACGATGACTATTTTTCTTAAAAGACCAATGATAAAGTGCCACATGGACTAGTCGTTAGATACAAACGAGGTTCTCAGTCGCTATTTCAACAAATTTCGTATAAGAAGAGAAATCGCGATCGGGAAATACCAATCACGACAACAAAATTTTTATGATAACCATTTAATGCAAGATATGCCTAGCATGCCTTAGAGATTTAGACATAGTTTCTTTGTAATGTCTCTTTGGTGGTTGTTGCCTATAAATACTCCACCAAACAGATATGAATGCAATAGAATAACATTGAATAATGCCAAACTCTTGCAATTTTGTTTCTCAACCTTTAATTCTTATATGTGAGTTGGTATTATTGGGTGTGAGCATTAAACACCATTGTTGTTGGGTTTGAGAGTTAACCTAGTTGTAAAACTCTTACAATAGGTTAAAAGTGTAAGCCTTTGGGAAAACATTTGAGAGATTTTTATATGAGCCTTAAAACACAAGTTGTAAGGTAATGTGTGGGCCATAAAACAGAAAGTGTAAAAGTTTGTTATGAGCTTAGAAACACCATTTAGTGTTAGTATAATATGAAGAGTTGGTGAGTGGACGTATGATTTGTTAACACTCGAATCACTATAAAATTTGGTATCTCTATCTCTTTTCTTACTTCTTTTATTTTCATCTTCCATTACCTTCCATCAAAGTTTTAAATTTTTCACCAATTCAACCCCCCTTCTTGGTGCTCAAGGGCCAACAAGTGGTATTAAAGCAAGGTCTCATTGAAACCCTTAAGTGTGTGAGTAAAGACAAATGGCATAAGAAGGAATCCATACCCATCTCAAGCCATACTTTGATGGATTCGACTATACATATTGGAAGTATAAATGTAAATATATTTGGACAATGATGTGGTGGATATTTGGGATATAGTTACAAAAAAATGAAAGCCTTCTACTAAGGTGGTTAATAGAAGTGAAGAGTTAATCCTAAGGGAGGAATGGGTTGAAGCTCATAGAAGATCAAATGGAAGGAACAAAAGAGCAATGATAATTCTTTTTAGCTCCTTATCAAGGAAGGAGATTGGAAGAGTACAACACTACCTCACTGCTCATGGAATTTGAAAAGCTTTGGAGAACTATCATGAAGGCACAACCTTAGTAAAGTCCAATAGCTTAGAGATGTATGTGACAGAATAAGAGCTCTTCATGATGAATGATAATGAAAGCATCACCGATATGATGAATAGACTCTTATCCATTATCATAAAATGAAGAAATTTAGAAGAGTACTCACCAAGCATGAGGTAAACACCAATGAAGGCACAACCTTGGTAAAGTCCAGCAAATTAGAGATGTATGTGATAAAATGAGAGCTATCTAGGATGAAAGACAATGACAACATCACCGATATGATGAATAAACTGCTATCCATTATCATAAAATGAAGAAATTTGAAAGAGTACTCACCAGGCATAAGGTAAACACCAAAATTCTCAAATATTTACCTCTTAAAATTTTTGGTACAAAGGTGTGTAGTATTCAAGAGTTAAATCCATAAATTAGTAAGGTGCCAACATATGTTTTCATAGGTAAGCTTCTTACTCATGAGCTGACCTTGAAAAAAGATGAGGAAATGAAGAAGAAGAAAGGGCAAGAGAACAAGAATGACAAAATATAAAATAAGACCTTGGCCCTTAAATCCTCAACCAAAGACAAAGAGGTAGAAGCTATCTCAAGTGATGATGATAGTGAAAAGGAAGAGGAGAAGCTGACCATGCTTTATAGAAGAACCAAGGAGCTGATAAGAAGAAGAAAGGATAAAAAGAACTTCAAGAAGGCATCTCTTAACCTAAGGGCAAAAAAGAATGAGGTGACATGCTATGAGTGTGGCAAGCAAGGTCATATAATGTATGATTGCCTAAGCTAAAGAAGTATAAGAAAGGGGACAAAGAAAAGAAGAAAAGCTTCAAAGCCACTTAGGATGACAACTCTAGTGAGGAGGATGAAGAGGAGGAAGCGGCAAATCTCTATTTCATGGCACAAGAGGACTCTTCTAATGAGGTAAGTTCTTCACCCCATTCTAGTGACAATTATGATGCATATGATGATGCAGATAATGAGCTCCTAGACGGTCTTACTTTGAGAAGTGACAAGTACAACTCACAAATGAAAATTACAAAAAGAAATGTTCAAAACTAGAAAATGAGTTTAACTTATTGAATGAGCTTGTAAGTAAGTTGAGGTCTTCAAATGAATAACTCAAAAATTCTGTTGAGAGTCTTACTAAACCTTTTTCTTCTCTAAATTCCTTGAGAAAGGAAAATGATTTTTAAAAATGAGAGGTAATTGAGCTTACAAAATTCTATTTCTAAGTTTCACAAAGGGAATGAAGCTTTAAATACATTAATTATACCTCAAAGACCTCCCCAGTAAGACATGGTATAGGTTCAATGGAGCCTCTTCATCTACAGCCCTTATAACAACATTTATTAGAGCTTTAACACCTCAAACATTTAGTATTGAGGTAATTGGGAGGAAGATTGCTTCTAGCGCTAAGCCATTTATGCCAAGGGCAAAGGGAAGGCACCTCAGGACTAAAAGCCTAAGCCTAAAAAGGCTAGTCATGGATTCATCTACACTAAGAAACATGTTCACCCTAATAACATAAAAAGTTCTCTTATACTCCTAATCATTCTTGCACATGCTCACACTTTCACCACCATGGTTTGAGTAGACCCCCCTAACCCATACTAAGATTATGCATTGGAGAAAGACTTACAAGTTTACACTCCAATGTCACTATTATATGAAGTTTGGTTACATAAACATTTTTTACTATTTTAGGAAGGCTCACCTCAAATTAGAGGACTCTTCAAGATCAAATCGCCAAGGACCCAAGTATGTTTGGGTACTTAAGTAAAAGTGATTTGCTTTTTTTTAATGTAGGAATATAGGCCAACCACAAATGAAGACAATGATTGGCATATGGATAATGGGTGCTTAAAGCATATGACAGACAACAAAAAGTTATTCATAGCCATAAAAGAGAAGGAAAGTGGAAATGTCACTTTTGGGTATAATGCCAAGGGTAAGGTTGTTGGCATTAGAATAATTAGTAAGAATGGTTGTTCACTTATTGACAATGTTCTTTTAGTTGATGGTTTACAACATAATTCGTTAAGTGTAACCAATTATGTGATAAAGTTAATAAAGTCACCTTTGACCCTAGAGAATCTTCGGTTACCACTTTGATGGATAAGAAGGTAATATTTAAAGGTGAAAGAAGGGACAATACCTAGTTAATTAACTTAGACAATTTGGCAAACCATTCCTTTAAGTCTCTTGTTTCTCTTAGTGACAAAGCTTGGCTATGCATAGAAGACTTGGTCATGCTAGCTTGGAGCTTCTACAAAGCCTATCTAAAGGAGAGCTAGTGAAAGGTCTTCCCAAGCTAAAATTCTTCAAGGATAAGCCTTGTGGACCTTGCTAAATGGGGAAGCAACATCAAACTTCCTTCAAAGCAAAGAATGTTATAAGTACTTTTAGACCTCTTCAACTTATCCATATAGACTTAATTAGACCTACTAGGAATGCTAGTCTAGGTGGGAAGCATTATGCATTTGTCCTAGTTGATGATTACTCTAGGTTTACTTGGGTATCATTTTTAGCTCATAAGAATGACACTTTTGATGCTTTTTTAAGTTTTACAAAAAGAGTTCAAAATGAAAAAGGTTACTTTATCTCTTATATAAGGAGTGACCATGGACAAGAATTTTAAAATGATTCTTTTTAAAACTTACTACTTAGAGAAATAGATTTCTTATAATTTTTCTACTTTTAAAACATCACAATAGAATGGTGTTGTAGAGAGGAAAAACATAACATTAATAGAGATGGCTAGAACTATGCCTAGTGAGTATTCTTTGCCTAATTACTTTTGGGCCAAAGCTATCAACACTTCTTGTTATATTGTTAATTATGTTTTCAAAAGACCTATTTTTAATAAAACTTCTTATGAGCTTTGGATTTGTAGAAAACTTATGATTTCATACCTTAAGAGTTTTTTTTTTATGCAAATGCTACATTTTAAATACCAAGGACAACCATGGAATATTTGCTTCTAAAACAAATGAAGGTATTTTTCTGGGTTACTCTACCTCTAGTAAAACCTATAGGGTTTTCAACAAAAATACTATGGTTGTTGAAGAGCCAATAAACATTGTGTTTGATGAATCTAGTGAATTTGATCTTGGGAAATGTTCTCTTATTGATAGTCTTACAAGTGACTTTGAGAAATTAGAGCTAGATTAAACTCCAAAAGAAATGGTGATTGATCTTAAAGATAACAAGTCATCATAAGAAGTTAAGGAATCTCAACTACAACAAACATAAATTCCAACTCAACATCTTCCTAAGGATTGGGGATTTTTTAAACATCACCCAAATGATCTAATCATTGGTGAGATATCCAGGGGGAATAAGTACTAAGGATACCATAACCCTAAGTGAATTGTCCATATAAATACTTAAAAATTCTCTTAACAACATTTAAATGAGACTCTTTAGGAGAGGATTATAACCTAGCACACATACATATACTAAACATGATATCCGACCTAGAAGCAGTAAGATAGAGTAGAGATCTGATCATACCTTGATATCTCTTTTCATTTGCCGTCTTACCCGATTCATCTTTGTCTAGCTTAATGGTACCACTCATGGGGATTTTGGCTACTTTGTAACCATCCATGCCAAACTTCTTGAGTATCTCCCTTATGTATTTGGATTGGTTAATGAAGATCTCTTCTTTGGTTTACTTTATATGTTGACCGAGAAAGAACTTGAGCTCTCCCATCATGCTCATTTTGAATTCCCTAGCCATACACTTGTCAAAATCCTCGCAAAGAGACTCATTAGTAGCACCAAAAATGATATCATCAATATAAATTTGTATAATTAGTGTATCATGCTTGTGCTTTTTAACAAATAGTGTGGTGTCCACCTTTCCTTTTTCAAAATCATTTTTCAAGAGAAATGAACTAAGCCTTTCATACCAAACTCATGGAGCTTGTTTCAATCCCTATAATTCTTTGTTCAATTTAAAAACATGATTTGGAAAACAATGTGACTCAAAACTAGGAGGTTGTTCAACATAGACTTCCTCCTCAATAATTCCATTCAAAAATGTACTTTTTATATCCATTTGAAAAAGATTAAAATTCATGTGGCATGCAAAAGCTAAAAGTATCCTAATGGTCTCTAATATTGCAATGGGGGCAAAAGTCTCATCATAATCTATGCCTTCCTTTTGGTTGTTTCCCTTAGCAACCAATCTAGCTTTATTCCTTATGGTAAGACCTTACTCATCTCACTTGTTCCTAAACACCCATATGCAACCTATAATTGAGTGTTCTTTAGGCTTAGGGACAAGTTCCCATACCTTGTTTCTCTCAAATTGGTTGAGTTCCTCTTACATAGCAAGCACCCAACTCTCATCATCAAGAGCCTCATCAATTGATTTTGGCTCAAGTTAAGAAATAAAGCAAGATTATTATCTAAAAGATGAAGTTGTGATCTAGCACTTACCCTCTTGGAAGTATCATCAATGATCAAGTCCTTGGGGTGATATTTGGAGAATCTCTAATCTTTGGGTAGATCTTGACTTGGTTCATCTGCTTATTGATGTTGTGGCTCCTCATCTACTTTTGATGATTTTTGTCCTTCCTTATTTTTTTTCTCTCTTTTTGTAGTGTCTTTCAATTCTAGCTTTTTAAAGTCACCTACAAGATCATCAACAAAACACCTTTCCTAAGATCAAGTTTACTAGATTTATCAAAAACAATATTCATAGGCTCTTTAACTACCATTGAACTCTTATTGAAGACTCTATATGCCTTGCTATAGATGGAATAGCCTAAGAATATGTCTTCATTGGTCTTGGAATCAAATTTCCTAAGATTATCCTTGGCATTTAATATATAACACTTGCACCTAAATACTCTTAGGTATGATATCTTGGGTCTTCTACCATTCCATAGCTTATCAAATGTTTTATTAAGAATGGATCTTTTAAAAACTCTATTTGCAATATAACACGAAGTATTAATGGCTTCGGCCCAAAAATAATTCGATAAAGAATACTCATTAAGCATGGTTCTAGTAATTTCTACTAGTGCTCTATTTTTTTTTTCTCTCTACAACACCATTTTGTTATTGTGTTCTATAAGTTAAACAATTATGGAAAACTCCATTCTCTGAACAATAAGTTTCAAAAGACTCATTTTAAAATTCCTTTCCATGGTCACTTATAATAAAAGATATGAAGTAAACCTTTTCATTTTGAACACTTTTTGCAAAACTTTTAAAAGCATCAAAAGTATCATTCTTATGAGCTAAAAAGGACACCTAAGTAAACCTAGAGTAATCATCAACTAGGACTAGTGCATAATGCTTTCCACCTAAGCTAGCACTCCTAGTGGGTCTATCAAGTCCATATGAATTAGTTGAAGAGGTCTAAAAGAACTTACAACATTTTTAGGTTTATGGGAGGCTTGATGTTGCTTTCCCATTTGACAAGGACCACATGTCTTGTCTTTAGTGAAATTTAGCTTGGGAAGGCCTTCCACTAACTTTCCTTTAGATAGGCTTTGTATGAGATCAATTCATGTCCAATCCTTTTATGCCATAACCAAGCTTCATTGCTCAAAGACATAAGAAACTTAAAAGATTGGTTAGCCAAATTCTCTAAGTCAATTGAGTAGGTTTTGCCTTTTCTTTCACACTTGAAAATAACCTCATCATCCACTAAAGTGGTGACTTGGCATTCCTAGGATCAAATGTGACTTTATTACCTTTGTCACATAATTGACTTTCACTCAACAAATTATGTTATAAGCCACTAACTAATAAAACATTATTAATCAAGGAACAACCATTCTTACCAATGGTTCCAATGCCAATTACATTACCCTTGGCATTGTTACCAAATGTGACATCTCCACCTTCTTTTTCCTTTGATGTCATGAATAGCTTTCTAATTCTAGTCAAATGCTTAGAACATTCATTATCCACATGCCAATTGATTGATTTAAGCATACTTGGGTCCTAGAAGGTTAGAAGTTGAAGGGTCCTCTAATTTGAGGTGAGCCTATCTAATAAAACAATGAATGTTAACATGCCTAAATTTCATGCAATAATGACGTTAGAGTTTATACTTGTGAGTCTTTCTCTTATGCATAAACTTAGTATGAGTAGGAGGCCTTCTCATACTTTGATTATGTGAGTGCATGCATGTGCATGTATGATGAGTAATAGTAGAGAATTATTTATGATTATGTGTGTGAGCATGCTTTTTGTTATACATATAAGTATGATTGGCTCTTCGAATATTGGCTCTTGAGCTTTAGGGAGCCTTCCCTTTGCCCTTAGGTTTAGGAGGCTTGGTGCTAGGAGCACTTTTCTTCCTAATTACCTTAACACTTGAGGTTGATAGTCTAACAAATGTAGTAAGTGATAATGAGAAGGCTTCATTGAAGCCTAAACCATGTCTAATCAATGGTGGTCTTTAAGACACATTCAATGTGTCCAAGGCTTCCTTTCCTTTGTGGAACTTAGAGATTGAGCTTCTAAGCTCAATGACTTCTCCTTTTAGGGAGTCATTCTCTTTTCTCAATGAAACCAATGATGAAGATGATATGGAAAGATTTTTCATAAATTTCTTGAGCTCATCATTTGATGCTCTCAATTTGCTTACAAGATCATTGAGCGATTTGTAATCATCCTTTAATTTTAGACATTTTTTATTGTAAGACTTTATTTGTGACTTGTTTTGTCACATCTCATAGTATGAGCCTCTAGAAGCTCTTCATCTATCTCATCAAAATTTGAATAAGTGTGGGATGAAGTACTTACCTCATTTGGAGAGCCTTTTTGTGCCATAAAGCAAATGTTGGTAATTTCTCCTTCTTCTTCATCTTCACTTGGACTGTCATCCCAAGTGGCTGAAAAGCTCTTCTTCTTCTCCTTGTCCCATCTTTTCTTCTTATTTATCTTGGGACAATCATATTTGATGTGGTCTTGCTTGCCATACTCATAGCAAATGAGTTCATTAGATCTCTTTCTAAGATTAGGAGTTGTCTTCTTAAAGCTTCTTCTCTCTTTTTTTCTTTTAATTAGC
>CATIWR010462111.1:0-48431 GCA_949677035.1 Omphalea diandra | reverse complement strand
TATATATATATATATATATATATATATATATGTTTTAGTGTTTTGTGTGAAAAAAGAGGTGTTCATGTTTTGCTTTAAAACATAAAATAAAGAAAGAGAGAGAGAAAGAGAGAAACCCTAGTGCTAGCACACCTTGCATTTTGGATAGATCCTATTTGTATGGATACTATAAAGGATGATCTTTCTTTGGTGATGTCTAGATTTGACTCTAAGATCGAGGTTGAGTGTTACCAGTGTAAACCCCATATGTACCTTTCAATAAATTTATGATCATTCATCTAGATTGGTAAGCTTCTTGCATCCTCCTTTTTTATTTAAACGAATTACATGGATCTTTGATGGGTTACATGTAGAAAAATTTTGTTTTTCCACTGTGCATGTTCTATAAAACCCAATAACTTAGACTTTCAAGTTGTAGATTTAGTCCTTCCACAATCTAATTAAGGGTCTAATTCATATCTTTTAGTTCAACTTTTAGCTAGTTCACTTACTAGTAAAGAGAAGTGGAAGAGTCCTCGACTCTCTTTACAGCAGCAATGAGTGCTTCCAACTACTCAAGTACTCTTTGCTCAAAGGAAGAGAGAGATGGAGTATATGGAGTAGGTGCACTAGTTCCTAGTTCTTCTACTACCACAATGCCTGCATTGACAGCTTCTTTAATATTCTCACTGTCCTCTTCTTCTTGAAGAACATCTCCTTCCTTGAACACTTTCTTGATTAACATTGTGTCTAATCTTTATAGAATCCCCAAGCACAATAGCATTTTCTTTACAATAGGCTCAATGTCAAGCAACTTTTCCAACACCATGTTATAATCCTTAAGCTTTGCCTTAGTAAGGGGATGGCCTTCATAAACTTCGCAATTTTTATGATGTAGTGAGCCATCAGGCATTAGGGTTGTCAATTTTCCCATCCATCCTCTATAGCAACAGCCATGGTGTGTTTACCTTTTGCTTATTCTTCATGCATCAGAGGTAGAACAAGTCCATCGAGGTGTAGTTGCCATTTGATTATCCCTTTCCATTTATATTCCAAGTATGAACATATGGGCAATCCTTAAAGCTTCTCTTGATCTTTGAAGACTTGCTATTGTTGTTATTGTAATTACTTATTTTAATAATTATGAACTTCCAAAACTAGTTGACATATACTTTGAAGGTTAGAAGAGGCTCTGTAAAAAAAGTGTTGGTAGCATCTAAACACCTAGTCAAGTCCTTTGTCTTAATCTTATATTTCTTTCCAAAAAGCTAAAACTTGATTGTGCCAGCTTTAGTATAAACATCATAATCGTTCCCTAAGGCTTCCAAAGCAATGAGGAATTCCATAGTAAGCTTAGAGGATTCCCTTATGTGGTAGAAAATTTCCCTTTCTATTCCTTTCACCAAATCTTTAATTTGCTTTGCCAAATAGTATCTTTGCAAATCATTCTATTCCAGGAATGTTCCATCTCTAAGATATCATTTTAGTAGTTTTTGAGCCAAGAGCTTTTCTTTTTCATCTTTGAGGAAAAATTATTGACCTAGAAGATTAGTTAAAGACTTTGAACCTAGTTTGGGAGGTTGCTTTATTTCATTAACTTTCCCTTTGCCTTTAGATTCTTTGACTACATTAGCCTTCTTCTTCTATTGTGATTCCAAGTTTGAAGGTTTTGCATCCCTTTTCTTTTATTGAGCAATCATAAAAGCAAGATTTTCTTTAGTTTCAGAGCTAGAGCTAGTGTAGGAAGGTTAGGGGTTCTTCTTAGCAAGTTGTTTGAATCTTATAGTAAAGTTAGTTTTTGGTGCCATGACTGATTTGAGGGATTAATACAAGCCAAAAGAAGAAAATTATTATAGAATTTGAGAGAGAGAGAGAGAGATGGAGAGAAAGTAAGGTAGTAGCAAAAAAGTAGAACTAATTTTAAGGTTTAAGGGATTTAAATAGAAGTTCAGTGGATTCCCCATTTAATAAAACTAAGACAGTTAGGAATGTTCAGTGGTTGTTGTGAGTTAGGCAACAACTATTGGATATGATCGTTAGCTTGGTCTTCTAAGAGTTCTTCAGCCAACGGTGGTGGATGGTTCGTAGCGGCCATTGAAATGATGACAACGATCATTAGGGATATGCAATGATCATTGAGACTACTAGAATAAAAAATAAAAACTTATATGTGACATAATGGTCATTGACCATGTTGCACAAACAAAAACTTAGTTTAAAACATATTTCTTAATGACATAACCATTTTTAAAAACTTAGCTGATGAAGTTACTAATCAAATTTAATGAAATGATCATGAATTCAATTAATTAGACAATTTGATTTACAACATACATAATGAAAATCTTTAGTTGTTGAATCTAAAGACTTTAATAGTGATCAAATATCATTATAAGCAACAAGGATTATAAATTAGCTAAGAAGGTGATAAACCTATCTAGGATTAGACTGATAGTAACTTATTTTACAACAACATTGTAATAAAAAAGTTATTATTTCATTTATAGGATTTAGGTGTAACATAGGTCAACTGCTACGAACTCAACTTCATAAATTGATAAAGCAACTGAGTTTTGCTCTTTATTACTTTAAGACACTAAACATTAACTAAGTAATTGACATATTCTTGAAGTACTTTTTCTATTTTAGGTACATCAACAAAATCAACATAAGAAAATGCATTTAACTCAAATGAAGAACTCTTAGGATACCAAAGTCCTAAGTTAAGAGTATCAACTAGATACTTAAGTATGTGTTTCATAATATGCAAGTGAGACTCTTTAGGATTAGATTGATATCTAGCATATAAGCAAACAATGAACATAATATCAAGTCTAGAGGCTGTGAGACAGAGTACACTACTAATCATACCTCTATATAGCTTTTGGTAAACATTCTTACCATGTTCATCCATACTTAGTTTGATGTTGGTGCTCATAGGAGTTTTATAAGGTCTATTGTTGTCCATGCCAAATTTTTTGATTAGTTCTTTTATATTTTTGGCTTGGTTGATGAAGATTCCTTCTTTTCCTTATTTGATTTGTAATATAAGGAAAAATTTGAGTTCTCCCGTCATGTTCATTTCAAACTCACTCTTCATTACTTTAGAAAAAGCTTCACATAAGCAGACACTAGTAGTAACAAATATGATATCATCTACATATATTTGCACTAGCAATAATCCCCTTTCTTTTTCTTTGAAAAAAGTGTTGTGTCTACCAAACCATTGGAGAAACCTTTTTCTATAAGAAAGTTGCTTAATCTCTCATACCAAGCTCTTAGGGCTTGTTTCAAGCCATATAAGGCTTTGGTCAGTTTGAACACATTATTAAGAAAGCAATGACTTTCAAAATTAGGAGGTTGTTCAACATATATTTTCTCATCAATATAACCATTGAGGAAAACACTTTTGACATCCATTTAATATAACTTAAATCCGCGTGAGATGCAAATGCAAGTAGAATTATAATGGTTTCATGTCTAGCTACAGGTGCAAAGGTCTCATTAAAGCCAATCCCTTCTTCTTAGTTATAGCCATTAGCTACTAACCAAGCCATGTTTCTATTAATGAAAGTTTGTTTCTATAGACCCATTTGGCTCCAATAACATAATGATTATGAGGTCTAGGAATTAAGGTCCGTACTTTGTTTCTTTTGAATTAGTTGAGTTCTTCTTAAATAGTAAGAACCCAATGTTCATTTCTAATGGCTTCATTTATGTTCTTAGGCTTTATAAGCGCTACAAAAGCAAGATTGGTACATGTATTTCTAAAAGATGATCTAGTTTTTGCTCGACTTGATGGGTCACCAATAATAAGATCTCTTTATTGATCTTTCTTAAAAATCTAGTCCCTTTCTTGCTGAGTTTGATCTTACTAGGAGTAAGAGGATGTGGATATTCATTTCTTCCATTACTCATGTCTTGTAGCTTTTCCACATTCATTCCTTTGTCTCTAATGTTTAGCTCACACATAGGACCTATAAGATCGTCAATATCTTCTTCTTTTCTTGAATAAGTAGGGTCAGATTCATCAAATACAATATGTATAGACTCCTTTACAATAAGGGTTCTCTTATTTAAGGGTTTATACCCTTTGTAGGTGGTAGAGTATCCAAGGAAAATTCCTTCATTGGACTTGAAGTCAAATTTACTAAGGATGTCTTTCGTGTTAAGAATAAAACACTTACAACCAAAAACTCTGAAATATGCAGTATTGGGCTTTCTGTTGTTCCATAACTCATAGGGAGTTTTCTCCAACAAGGGTCTCACCAAGACTCTATTTAAGACAATATGAAGTGTTTAAAGCTTTAGCCCAAAAGTATTTAGGAAGATTGTCCACATTCAACATTATTCTAGCCATTCCTTGTAGAGTTATATTCTTCCTTTTCTACCACACCATTTTGTTGTGGTGTTTTAAGAGTTAAGAAGTTATGTGAGATGCCATACTTATCACAAAAGCTATGAAACTTAGTATTCTCAAACTCTCCTCTATGGTCACTCCTAATAAAAGAGATCTTTAAATATTTTTTATTTTGAATTCTCTTGGCAAAGGTTCTAAATGCTTCAAAATAAGAATCCTTGCAAGGGAGGAATAATACCCAAGTATATCTAGAGTAATCATCTACTATGACAAATGCATAATACATACATCCAAAGCTAGATACTCTAAAGGGCTAAAAAGTTCCATGTGAAGCAATTACAATGGTCTAGAAGAACTTACCTTATTCTTAGCTTTGAATTAGGATTTAATTTGTTTACCTTTTTGACATGCTTCACACACTCCTTCCTTTGCGAACTTGATTTTAGGTAGACCTTTAACCAAGCTCCTTTTCTTTAACTTATTGAGGAGTTCCATAATAACATGTCCTAGCCTTCTATGCCAGGTTTTACCTTTATCCACTATAGAGACTAAACACTTTGCATTATGGTTAGCAAGAGAATTTAAATCAATCACATAGATATTATAAACTCTTCTACCAATGAACATAATTGTGTTGTCAATTATCCTTGAAAATTAACATGTTTATGTCTTAAACATAAATCTAAGACCTTTGTCACATAACTGACTTACACTTAGCAAGTTATGCTTGAGTTCATCAATAAGCAACACTTTATCAAGGATAGGTGAGCCACCATCCTTACCAACTTTGCCTATGCCAATAATTTTGGCTTTGCCATTATCTTCAAAAGATACATTTCTAAGACCTTCACCCTTTTCCAACTATGTGAAGAACTTCTTTTCTTCCATCATGTGCTTTAAACATCCATACCACTCTTGCTCTCCAACTTGGGATTTTAAGCACATACGTAAAATAAGGAGGATTACGTCTTAGGTACCTAAGCCTTATTGGGTCTTAGAAGTTTAGCTCTTGCCAACCATTGGTCATGCCTTTTAGATTGGCAATGACAGGCAATGTGGCCATATATAGCATAATAGAAACAATCACCATCAAAGTGAGTTGATATCCTACCTCTAGGTGATAGATGCATATAGTTTCTCTGAGACTTATAGCTTCTTTAAGTAATGTGTTTAGGAGTATTTTTCATGTGAGGAATTCTCTTATGTTATGTGTGTTTATACCCATAATTATGCCAATTTTATGTCTTTGCACAACTTGCCTCTTAGGCTTATAAGAGTGATACATGTACCTCTTAAGCCATTGTTAGTGGCATGTCCCTTTTGAAAACTTTTTGCTTCATAATATAGTTAGAAACATTATTCTTTTTGGCCTTAACAAAGACTGTTTGAGAAGAGAAGGAGCCATTGAAGTAATGACATTATAACCTAATCCATATTTGATGGATGGACTCCTTTGAGCCTCAAGGATGGAGTCTAACTTCTCTTTTCCATTAGTTAACTTTCTAAGATTTTCCTTTAGTTTAAGGTTTTTAACTGTGAAAGACTCTACCCCTTTAGTTAGAGTTTCTTGACTCTTAGCACTTTCTTTCAAGAATTTGTTCTCTTTTGAAGAGA
Source organism: Omphalea diandra (assembly GCA_949677035.1). Classification (NCBI taxonomy): domain Eukaryota; kingdom Viridiplantae; phylum Streptophyta; class Magnoliopsida; order Malpighiales; family Euphorbiaceae; genus Omphalea; species Omphalea diandra. The sequence continues at coordinate 42,478 of CATIWR010462111.1, read as the reverse complement.
AGATGTATTAGACTTGAGAGTCTATATGCTTATAGTGAGTTTGTTGATTATAAAGTACAACTTATCTCAAGGCAGGAGTCAAAAGGATTTACTTATTTGTCACCATCACTATTACTATTACTGTTTGAAGTGTATTCACTCAAGGATTCATTTGATTGCTCCTTAGTTGCCATGAGACAGACGTTAGCTAGCTCTTTTCTAATTTCATCTTTATCAGGTTCATAATTATTAGTGTCATCCCATATGGAATTGTACATTTCCTTTCATTTCTTGAAGGTGTAGTTTTTGAAAGGGATATTGCTTTTCTTAATCTTTGAACAATATTATTTTATATACCCTTTGTCATTGCATCCATAGTAAGTGAGTTGACTCTTAGTGCCTTTCTTCTTATGGTTCCTTACCTTTCTACCCATTTTGTTTGAAAGAAACTTCTTTACCTAGTTAGTGATGAAGGCAAGATACTCATCTTTACTACTATGTTCATCATCATTAGAAGAGGAAGAAGTTAGTAAGTAAGAAGTAGAAGGAGTTTCAGAATGCACCTCTTTGGCTTTCAATGCCAAGTCTTTCTTTTTCACCCTTATGTTTTTAGCAAGCTTCTCAATAGTGATCTCATGAGCCAATAGCTTTCCCATAAGCTCATAAAATGACATGAATTTCAGTGTGTTGGCTTCTTCTATACCTATCTTTTTAACTTCCCACTTATCTTTGAAAAGTATTCTCAGAATTTTTGCCACCATGTCCTCATTTGTATATGACTTCCCTAACATCTTGAGAGTCTCCACAATGTCTTTAAATTTGTTGTATATCTCATTAATAGTTTCATCAGGTTAGTATACAAATGTTTCATACATGTATGTGTGCATTTGTATCTTTTCTCCTTTACTTCACTAGTTCCTTCATGTTAGGTTTGTAATGTGTCCCATATTTCTTTGGTTGATGTACACATTTGTAACTTAGGATATTGAGATTTATGGATTGCATAAAAGAGAATATGCATTGCTTTTCTATTCTTTAGGTTTGCCTTCTTTTCTTCAGTAGTCCACTCATTTTTTGGCTGAGGTACAGGAACATCTCTAACTAGCTTTGTTGAAACTTCTCTTCTTTCGTCAACAATGTCCCACAGGTTAATGGTTTCACTATCAAAGAATAACTCCATACGATTCTTCTAGAAACCATAGTCATCTCTCTTGAAGAATGAAAGCTTGTGGATGGATTGTGATTCTTCATGACTTGCCATAATATTTGCTCTATGAACTTAAGCTTTAATGAAGAGACCTGCTTTAATACCAATTATTATCCCCTGGGTGCCTTAGAAGGGGGATTGAATAGAATAATGGCAATAATTAATATTTAAAACTAAGTGTTGAAATGATGAAGAATCAATACACAAGATCTATAGAGGTTCAACATAACTAGCCTATGTCCTCTTCTCTAGTATTTCCATTAGAGCATTCACTATCTTGACAGCTTGAGGTGTTATCAACAACCTTTACAAAGGTAAGTTTTTAGGCACCACCATATCTTTACAAGTGATAGATTTTGAGGCTCTATCAACCTCTTTCAAGTAGTTTCACAAATACTACTAAACCTTAACACAAAGTAGTTTCCAAGTACTACTTTAAACTTTTCATAAGATCTAGTTTTTAAGATTTCTTAACCTAAGGTTTCCTTAAACTAAATACAACAATTAAAGGAGGAAACATTTTTTCACTCAAGCAATAAAGACACTAAAAGTACTTCTCACAAAGTATGCTTAATGAGGTTAAAAATGTGAAGAGAGTTTCTAAAAAGCTTATCCTTTAAACTCTATTTTAGAAAATAACTTTGCAAGCTTTGAATAATAAACTTCTTTGATTGCCAGATCACTATTTCTTCACCTTTTTTATTTAGAAAAGCTTTCACAATAGAATACTTGCTTAATGGAATAATTCTCTATGTATTTCTATTGAGAGTGGGTCCTTTTATATCAAAAACAAAGAACTAACTATTAGAAATAAAAGATGTCACTTCATTTTATAGCTGTAGACTATCAACACCCATTGAGCAATCTCTACACCCATTGTTAGTGCATTAACCATCATTGATTTCATACAAACTGGTGGTTGCCAAGTAATGATTGCTAGCTCTATCGAAATGCCTGTTAGGACTATATGTTATAGAGAACTTAACTTAATGCTCCTTATTTGACTTTTATAAAGGCTTATTTCACTTTTTCTTCAATGAGCATTGAATAAAAATTATGGTCATTACTTTTGAACTTTAATGCCTATTAGAGTAGGATTAATGCCTGTTGTTGATTCCCAATATTTATGAACTTGATGCTCAATTTTTTCAAGGTCTACACAAGTCCTTCAATAGCTATTAGAAGATTTTCAATACTCATTGGCAACACATTCAATTCTTGTTGAGGTATGAGAGTCCCTTGTTAAGGGGTATATAGTTTATAGCACAAACTAAGGTAGTTATCCAATGCCTGTTAGTGAACTTCTAATGCCCATTAAATGTGCTCAACAACTGTTGAAATAATGAGTGTGCCTTATTATGGGGTCCAAAGTCCTTGGCTTAGTTTAAAGAGCATTTCAATGCATGTTGAGATGGAACAATGTCTATTTTGGGTTCTAAAAAGTTTTGCTCAATTTAAGGCACTTTGTCTAATGCCTATTACAAAAATGCATCGCTTGTTGAAGGCACATTCAATGCCCATTGCAAAATGGAACACCTATTGCGAAGTTCAATGTATATAGCCATGTTAGACCAACTGTCCAACCCTGTTGGGAATATGGACAATGTCAATTGGAAGGTCTAGAAAGCTATACTTAGGTTGAACTATTTCTCCAATACCTATTGTGATATCTTTAATGCCCGTTGCCAGGTTTACCACCCTTACTGGAAGAAGACAACACCTGTTGGTTTGTTAAGCTGTGTTTGCCTTAGTGTTTACTCTTTAATACTTTGAGTTTTCAACCATGATTTCTTCTCCAATCGTCATAGTTCAAGGAGTTTATTTAAAAGTTTTAACATAAATAACTTGGACAAGAGTTAACTCTTTTAACATCTTTGTGATCATCAAAATAAGACTTAGAAACTTAAGGTTCAACACCAAATACTCATATTGCCAATTTTATTGAGAATTGTGATACCTTTAAAATTAATGGGGCAATCCATGATATGATCCATTTGAGACTATTCTTTTTTTCCTTGAGAGATAAAGCTAAAAGGTGGCTAAATTCTATGGCGCCTAACTCATTTGCAATATGGGAGGAGCTCTTGCAAGCTTTCTTGGCAAACTACTTCTTATTGAGCAAGACAATTGAGGCAAACTATTACAAGCTTTGTATAGGAGTCTGGAAAGACATTATATGGGAGAGGTATAAGAAGCTATAAAGAAGGTATCCATATAATGGTTTATTAGATTTAACTGATAGTACAAACCTTCTATAATGGGATTAAATATTCAGTGTTCATTACTATTATGTTGCAGCAGGAGGTGCACTCATGGGACAATCGATGAAGCTTATTCTTTATTATAAGGGATGGATTAAAACAACTACCAAAGGACAAGTGAAAGGGGGATTAACAAGCAAGTCATGAGTGTTCATGACATTGATCCTATATTATGTTAAATGCAAAGGTGGATGCTCATGCAAAGATACTTGAAGGTGCAAGTGTGCATGTAATTAATACCTCACTCATGAATTGTGAATGGTGTGGTAAAGGACACATAGAAATCAAATGCCAAATAGAAAGTCCTTTTGTTCAAAATTTAGCTAAGCAAGTGCAATGTCTCCAATTTTAACGAGTAGCCTAACGATCTATATTCTAACACCTATAATCTTGGGTGGAGGAATGACCTTAACTTTTCATGGAGTAATCAAGCTAATCAAGCCAAGTCTTCTTATCCTTTTAGTTTTCCTCAAAGGCAACAAGGTGAAATTCATATAGCCTAATAAACTAAATAAGAGGAAAAGTAATAATAGGACATGCAAAAAATTTTTATTGATAAATTTGAGAAGGTAGAGACCAAGCTAGACAAGATAGATAAGCTTAATTGATTATGAATCAAATGGAACCACACAACTAAGACTTAAATATCCAAATTAGGTAATTGGCTAACAATTTTGATGTAAGAATGTAAGATACAATACCTAGAAAAATTGAAATTAAACCAAGAGACCAATACAAGACATTGACTTTGAGAAGTGGTATGGAGATACCTGACCCCTCACATAAGCATAAGGTAGAAATTAAGAAAATAGCATTAAAAATGACTTAAAAGCCTAAAAATTCTGAAATTATAGTATAAAAAAAGTGATGAACTAGCCTTAAATTTTAGTTCAAATGAGAAAGCAATGTGGAAAAAGCAAAAAAGGAAGAAGGAAACAAGTCTACATTAGTAAAACATTATGTTCCACCTATTTGTTTTCCTCAATGGTTAGAAAAGCATACATTTGACAAGTAATATACTTAGACAACTAATTTACTAAGTTCTTGGAGAAGTTTAAGCAACTATACTTCAACATTCTATTTGTCAAGGTTTTAGCACAAATGCCTAAATATGCCAAATTTGTTAAGGATCTTTTGTCTAACAAGAGGAGATTAGAGCAATATGAGATAATAACCTTTTTCAAGGATTGTAATATAATAATTCAAATAAGCTTCCATCAATGCCTAAAGATATAAAGAGTTTCTCTATTCCTTGCTAAATTTTTAATTATAAATTTGATAAGGAAATATGTGGTATGTGATTTAGGTGCTAGTATAACTTTATTGGCCCTTAAGAACTAAGAAGAAGGGATGAATTGGTGGGAAATTTAAAAAATTAGAGGGAAGGTTTGTTGAGAAGGAATTAGAAGAAGTAGGATAAGAGTATAAGACACAATATTTTATATTGGTTCGGGTATAAACAAACCCTACATCCGCTTGTCAATTCTTCCAATTGGGATTTTCACTATCATAAAATGGTATTTCCTAAGCTCGCACCTATCTTTTACACTATGTGTTTTAAGGCTTACATATAACCTTACAACTTATGTTTCAAGGCTCATACACAACCTTACAAGTGTTTTCCCAAAGGCTCACACTTAACCTATACAAGAGTTTTACAACTAGGAACCTCTAGTGTTTAATGGTTACAACAAATAATAACAACTCACACATAAGAATTGAATGTACAAAGTTTTAGATTTGCTATATTAAATGCTTTTCACTTGTATTCAAGTCCATTTGGCAAAGTATTTATAGGCAATAACTACCAAAGAGATGTTACATACAAAACTATATCTAAATCTTCAAGTTGTGCTTGGTAGATTTTGCATTAAATGTCTTCAGACAGAGTTCACAGTCGTGACTAGATATTCACAATCGTGATTTCTCTTTTTGTATTAAAATTGTTGAATTCACAGTAGAGAAACTCATTTATATCTAATAGCTAGTCTACTTGACACACCACCATTAGTCTTTCAAGAAAAATAGCTATTACAATCTTCAAGTCAGACTAAAAGTCGCGATAGCGATGGTTACTGGTAATTCTTCTGTTTGACAAGGAGATGGCTCTTTGCCAAATCGCAGTCTCAACCAATGTTTTGCTCTTGTGAATTTTGATCTACTAAAAGCTCTTTAGGACACTTGGCATAGTCTGGTTGAAGAGTTGATTCCTTCTAGCTAAATGTAAAAGTCGCAGTCGCAAAAATGGATGTGACTTCCACTGCGAAATCTTCTATTCTAACTTTATCACTTTCTTGGCAAGTTCACAATTGCAATTTCCTTTGTGAAATCGTCTGTCCTAACTTCATCCATTCTTCTTGCAAGATGGTGGTCGCGAATTCTAAGTTCCTGACCACGAAATAGGGTGCCTTTTACAATTTTTGAGACTTAGACTCCTATTCAACTTCCAATGCAAACCTATCTAAAAATTTGCAAAATCCACACTTGAAACTGATGTTAGAATGTGTCAACTTCATTGTCAAGATCAAAAGAGAGTTTTGACTTAGGTTTGACCAACCTAGTCTAATAATCTCCCTTTTTTTATTTTGACAACTTAGATTAATTTTACAAAAGATAAAGAATGCATAAATTTAAAGTTGGGATGATTAACAAAATTTAACAATAAAAACTTGTTAAAATGAAATGAAATTTGTTGAATATGCACCCCCTCAATTCCCTTTAATTATAACATATAAGTTTACTCTCCCCCTTTGTCAAGATCAAAAAGAGAGGATAATTGAAATTATAGGGATAAGTATAATGTTATGTAAGCATGAATATCATGAACAACTAGACAAAACAAAAACTTCAACTTTATTATAATCAAATAAATACCAAATACAAGACAAACATAAAATGATTAATCATATACTTAGGCCAAAACAAAATGAACACAAATATAAAAAAAGAATTACAAGCCTAAGTATATAAAACTAGGGGGAAGGAGATATGTCATCATTACTATCTCCAACTTCTTCACTTCTTCCTCCTTATGCCTTGTCTTCTTGTTCTTCTTCTTGATCCTCTTCTTCTGGTCGGGTATCTTCCCATTCCTCAAAATAAAGAAGATGACAAGGTGTTAAACCCACTTTTATTGAAGATCCACTAAGTTACTGTGAAGGTGAGAAATAAGAAGCAACCTTCTCTTAAGCATCCTCATAACCTTATCTAGCTTTTTATTAATGGAAGAAGATTTTGGTTTAACTTTTAGCTTAGGAGATGGAGTAGGCTCTTTGACACCTTCCTCAATCACAAGCCTTTTCCTTTTTAAAGCATGAGTGGTCTCTTGCTTCTTGGCCCCAAAAGGCCTTAAGATATAGACATATGTGTTAGGATGGATTGCTTTGCAATTGATCAAGTAGGGCAAGTTAAGGAAGTTTTAAGAGGGTAGGTACTTCTTGGTAAGGAATCTTTCCTTTTCATCATGTAAGGCTCCCATAAATCTGTAAATGGCTTTGATATAAGAAGGGAGTAGAAATTGACTTTTAGGTTTGGTGCTTATATGGATCAATTTATCCATAAAGTATCTCCCTGTTTGAATAGTCTTATTTTTAGTAAGGCAAAAGAGAAATGCTAGGTCTTTATAGGAAACTTTTTCATTCCCACCACCTCTAGCATTGATAGAGAAAGTTATGATTCTATGAAAAAGCAAATTGGTGAAGGTCTTGATGTATTTGGCTAAAGAAGTTTTAGGGTCATGTTTCATTTCAATAGAGATTTTTAACCAAAATTCTGAATAGATTACACTAAGAGTGGAGATAATGAAAGGAATATTATCTCTAATTTAAAGGTTAAAAATAGAAGGAAGTTGAGAAAAGCTTATGAAACAAGGGTCCCCTAAAGCCCTAAACACCATCCTATACACACCTGCTTTTGATTCAACCCTTCTACTTAAGGTGATTGTTTATAAGAACTCTTAGACAACATCTTCATATCTTAGTTCATCTTTGAATATGAATTCGTTCCAACCAAGGTTTGAGAGAAAGACATGAATCTCTTCCTCAATGCTAAGAGATTCAAGGAGAAAGCTTGAAGGGATTTTGTTTAGTTGAATGATTTTATTAGAGTTGGCTTTAAACCTCTCATTTTCTTCCTTGGTAATCCTTTTCATAAGATGAAGGGAATGAGTGCTTTGAGGTTGTGTAATGCCCTTCTCCTTTTCTACTTTGGTTAGTTTCTTTGGTGCCATGAAAGTTGAGGTTGAAAAAATTTTTAAAGGTAAAAAGGAATTGTGAAGGTAGATGGTGATAGACGAAGAAAAAGGTAAAAGTGGAATGAAGAAGTGTTAAGATGGCTTACATAGGCGAAAAAATGAGTAAAAATGGTAACAAAATGATAACAAAAGCATTAAATAAGGAGTAGGTGTTGATTAAAGGTCAAATCAATCAATGCCTAACAGTTACAAGAATTCATGGTCACTACGAATAGATCATGACTACTAATTATGAATTCTATGAGTAATAGATAAGATTTCCTTAGAAATCAAAGGAGTCAATGGTCAAGAAATTGGAATTTTAGAAAAAATCATGGTGGTAATCTTAAATCGTGATAACAAATTGAGAAAAGACAAGACATTTGAGGAGAACTATAAATAACGACCACGAATGGGTAGGAACGGTCATGAATTATAAGGTAAAATGGAAAAAAAAAAAAAAAAAGAGAAATAAGTATTGGCCTTTCTAGATGTGATCAATTTAATATAATGATGACCAATTCAAGCAAGTTGGCATAGAAAAGCACAATCATATAATGAATAAACTCATCCAAAGCATTCAATATACAAAGTTATCAAACATATCATCCAATGAATTAAAATTGATAAAAATAATAAAACATATTAAGTGATATCACTTTTCACCCTACAGAGCTTCTATCTATCATCCCTAGTTCCTTCTTGTCGAAGTCCATCCTTTCTTCATTACGGGGTTTAGTGAAAATGTTCACAAGTTAGTGATTGGTGTCAATAAATTATAAAACCACATTACCATTTTGGACTTGATCTTTAAGAAAATGATGTTTAATGTCAATATGCTTACTTCTTAAATGTTGGATAGGATTTATGGAAAATTTTATTTCACTTATGTTGTCACATTTGATGGGAATGTGATCAACATCTTTGCCATAATCCTTGAGTTATTATTTCATCCAAAGAACTTGGGTGCAATAACAACTCGTTGTTATATATTCCACTATAACGATGGATAAAGCAATCAAAACTTACTTCTTTCTAAACTAAGAGACTGAATAATCACCTATAAATTGCAAGTTCTAGAAGTGCTCTTTCTATCTAACAAACTAATAGCATAATTCATATATGAACATCAAAGAAGAATAAAAGATGAATTCATAGGATACCATAATCCTAAATGCTATGTGCCATATAAATATTTAAGCATTCATTTGATAGCATTTAAATGAGATTCCTTAGGGCAAGATTGGAATCTAACAAATAAACAAACACAAAACATGATATTGTTTCTAGATGCATTATGATAGGGGAGAGAACCAATCATACCTTTATACTTCTTTTCATTAATAGGCTTACCCGATTCATCTTTGTTAAGCTTGATAGTTGTACTCATTAGAGTCTTTGCTACTTTGCATACATCATGCCAAATCTCTTGAGTAGATCCTTTATCTTAATTTGGTTAATGAAGATGTCCTATTTGGTTTTCTTGATTTGAAGACTAAGGAAGAACTTTAGATCTCCCATTATGCTCATCTCAAATTCCCTAGTCATACACTTAATGAATTCTTCACAAAAAGATTCATTGGTAGCATCAAATATAATATCATAAACATATATTTGTATAATGAGTACATCTTTATTATGCTTTTTGATAAAGAAAGTATCAATCTTACCTTTTTCAAAATCATTTTGTAAAGGAAATGAACTAAGCCTTTCATATTATGCTCTTAGGGCTTACTTTAAACCATACAAGGCTTTAGTTAATTTGAAAACATGATTTAGAAAAAGCATGAGATTTAAAACCAAGAGGTTGTTCAACATAGACTTCCTTCCTAATGAGACCATTCAAAAATGCACTTCTCACATCCATTTGAAAAAGTTTAAAATTCATGTGACATGCAATGCTATAAGAATCCTAATGGCCTCTAATATTGTTATGGGGGCAAAGGTTTTATCATAATCAATGCCTTCCTCTTGGTTGTGACCCTTTGCAACCAATCTAGCTTTGTTTCTTGTAATAAAACCTAACTCATCTAACTTATTCCTAAACACTCATTTGCATCTCACAATTGAGTGTTCCTTAAGCCTAGGAACAAGTTCCCAAACTTGGTCTCTCAAATTGGTTGAGTTTGCATAACAATCACCCAACTCTCATCATCAAGAGCCTCATCAATAGATTTTGGCTCAAATTGAGAAACAAAAGCAAGATTATTATCTCCTTTAGATGTCTCACTAATGATAAGATCCTTTGGGTGATACTTTAAGAATCTTTAATCCTTAGGAAGTTCTTAAGCTTGGTTATCTATCTGTTGTGGTTGAGATTCCTCAACTTCTTTTGATGACTTGTTATCTTCAAGATCAATTGCCATTTACTTTTAGAATTGAATCGAGCTCTAATTTCTCAAAGTCATTTACAAGATTATCAATAAGGAACCTTCCCAAGATTAAGTTTACTAGATTCATCAAACAAAATGTTCATTAACTCTTCAGCAACCATAGTACTTTTGTTGAATAAACTATAGGCTTTGCTAGAGTTCAAGTAGCTCAGAAAAATGCCTTCATTTATTTTTGAAGCAAATTTTCCAAGGTTGTCATTTATATTAAAAATGTAGCATTTGCACCCAAAAACTCTAAGGTATGAAAACTTAGGTTTTCTACCATTCATAGCTCATAAGAAGTTTTGTTTAGAATAGGTCTTTTGAAAATATGATTTGCAATATAACAAGAAGTATTAATGGCTTCGACCCAAAAGTAATTAGGCAAAGAATACTCATTGAGCATAGTTCTAGCCATATCTACTAATGCCCTATTTTTCCTATTTACAACACCATTCTCTTATGGTATTCTAGGAGTAGAAAAATTATAAGAAATTTCATTCTCTAAGCAATAAGTTTCAAAAAATTCATTTTGAAATTCCTTGCCATGGTCACTTATGATTTTAGAAATGAAGTAACCTCTTTCATTTTGAACTCTTTTTGCAAAACTTTTGAAAGCATCAAAAATGTCATTCTTGCGAGCAATAAAGGATACCTAAGCAAACCTAGAGTAAGCATCAACTAGAACAAATGCATAATGCTTTCAATATAGATTAGCATTCCTAGTGGGTCCAATTAAGTCCATATGGATAAGTTGAAGAGGTCTAAACGTACTTACAACATTCATTGGTTTGAAGGAAGCTTAGTGTTGCTTCCTCATTTTGCAAGGTCTACATATCTTATCCTTTGTGAACTTAAGCTTGGGAAGACCCTCTACTAGTTCTTTTTTGAATAAACTTTATAGAAGCTTCATGCTAGCATGACTAAGTCTTCTATGCCAAAACCAAAACTCATTGCTAATAGAGACAAGATACTTAAAGGATTGCTTAGCCAAATTGTTTAAGTTAATTAAGTTGGTATTGCTTTTACTTTCACCCTTGAAGACTATTTTCTTATCCACCAAGGTGGTAACTCAATATTTTGTAGGATTAAATGTGACTTTATTACTTTTATCACATAATTGACTTACACTCAATAAATTATCTTACAATCCTTCAACTAGAAGAACATTATCAATCAGGGAGAAACCTTTCTTACCAATTACACAAATGCCAATTACCTTTCCCTTGGCATTGTTCCTAAATGTGACATTGCTACCATCCTTTTTCTTTTATGACTATGAATAGCCTTTTGTTTTCGGTCATATGCTTTGAGCACCCATTATCCACATGCCAATCATTGTTCTCATTATTGTCTTGCAAATATTATTGCAAAACGAAAAAAGATTTCCTTTGTTTAGGTACCCAAGCATACTTGAGTCCTTAGGATTAGGTCTAGAAGGGCCCTCTAATTTGAGATAAGCCTTCCTAATGTATTAGAATATGTTTATATGATCATACTTCTTACAATAAAGGCATTAGAGCTTAGTTTTATGAGTCTTTCCCCTATGCACAACCTTAGTACAAGTAGAGGGCCTTATCATACTATGGTGATAAGAGTGTATGCAAATGCATGAGTGATTAGGAATAGAAGAGAATATTTTATGTATGTTTGGGTGAGCATGCTTCCTAGTGTACATGGATGCATGTTTGGCTCTTTGAGGCTTAACTTTTGAGAGCCTTTCCCTTACCCTCAGGCTTAAGTGGCTTAATGTTAGGAGCACTTTTCCTCCTAATTACCTTAATACTTGAAGTTTAAGGTCTTGATGCTCTAATGAAAGTAGTGAAGGGAGGTGTAGATGAAGAGGTTGCATTGAAGCCTAGGCCATGTCTTACTAGGGGAGGTCTTTGGGATGCAATAAATGAATCCAAAACTCCTTTCCCTTTGTGGAATCTAGAGATGGAATTTCTAAGTTCAATTGATTCACCCCTTAAGGAATAATTTTCCTTTCTCAAGGACTTAAGAGAGGATGAAGACTTAGAGAGATTCTTTATAGATTTTTTGAGTTCTTCATTCAAAATCCTTAAATCACTTACAAGATCATTTAAGGATTTATATTCATCCTTTAATTTTGAGCATTTTTCTTGTAAGTTTTCATCTGCGATTTATACTTATCACATCTCAAAGTAAGAACTTCAAGAAGCTCATCATCTACATCATCATATGCATCATAATTATCACTAGAGTGAGGAGAAGTACTTACTTTTTTGGAGGAGTCCTCTTGTGCCATGAAGTAGAGATTGACCACTTCTTCATCATCTCCCTCTTCCTCACTAGAACTGTCATCTCATATGACTTTAAAGCTCTTCTTCTTCTCCTTTTCCCCTTCTTTTTCTTCTTAAGCTTGGGACAATCATACTTGATGTGACCTTACTTTCCACATTTATAATAGGTCACTTCATTTTTTTTCTCCTAGAGATTAGGAGATGCCTTCTTAGAGTTCCTCTTATTCTTACTTCTTCTTATGAGCTCCTAGATCCTTCTAAAGCATGGCCAACTCTTGTTCCTCATTTTCACTATCATCATCATCACTAGAGACAACTTCAAACTCATTATCTTTAGTTGAGGACTTAAGAGCTAGAGTCATCTTTTCTGTTTTATCATTTTTGTCCCCTTGGCCTCTAATCTTTTTCATTCTTCATCCTTTTTTAAGGCCAAATCATGAGTGAGTTGCTAGCTTATAAGAACATCTGTTTGCACCATTTTAATATCTGTATTGGATTTTTGAATACTGCACACTCTAGCACCAAATTTTTCAAGAGGTAAAGATTTAAGAATTTTAGTGTTTACCTTATGATTGGTGAGAATTCTACTGAATTTCTTCATGTTTGTGACTATGGACAGGAGTCTATTGGTCATATTGGTGATGCTTTCATTATCCTTAATCATGAATAGCTCCTATTCCATCACGTACATTTCTAGCTTACTTGAATTCACTAAAGTAGTGCCTTTATGATAATTCTAAAGCGCCTTCCAGATTCCATTGGTAGTAAGGTAGTGTTGCACTCTTCCAGTATCCTATCTTGATAAGGAGCTAAGAAGAATAACCATTACCCTCTTGTTCTTCCCATTTGATCTTTTATTTGCTTCAACCCATTCTTCTCTTAAGATTAATTCTTTATTACCATCAATAATTTTACTAGGAAGTTTCCACTCTTTAGCTAAATATATCTCCATCCTATACTTCCAACGAGTATAGCTAGATCCATCAAAGTAGGGTTTGAGATGGGTATGGATTCCTTTTTTTGTCAGAAATCTTTACTTACACAATTAAGGGTTTGATTGAGACTTAGCTTTGATACCACTTATTGGCCACTAATCACTAAGAAGGGGGATTGGGAAATTTTAAAAAACTGGAAGGAAGGTTTATTGAGAAGGAATTAGAAGAAGCAGGAGAATAGTAAAAGACATAACATTTCGTAGTGGTTCAGGTATAAGCAAACCCTACATCTACTCTCTAATTCTTCAAATTGGGATTTTCACTACCATAAAATAGTGTTTCCCCTTACACTTAACTTTTACACTATGTATTTTAAGGCTCACACACAACCTCACAAGTGTTTTCCCAAAGGCTCACACTTGACCTATACAAGAGTTTTATAATCAGGCTAACTCTCAAACCCAAAACCACTGACGTTTAATGCTTACACCAAACAATAACAATTCATATACAAGAATTGAATGTACAAAGGTTTAAAATAAAATTGCAAGAGTTTTTCTATATTGAATGCTCTTTACTTACATTCAAGTCCGTTTGGTGTAGTATTTATAAACAACAACCACCAAAAAGACATTACATACAAAACTGTGCATAAATCTTCAAGTTGTGATGGGCAAATATTGCATTGAGTGTCTGTCAGATAGAGTTTGCAGTCTTGACTAGACATTTACTATCATGATTTCTCTTTTTGCATTAAAATTGTTTAATTTATAGCAGAGAATCCTATTTATCTAATGGCTAGTCCATGTGACACGCCACCATTTGTCTTTCAAGAAAAATAATCATTACATTTTTTAAGCCAGACTAAAAGTCACGGTGGTGATTTAAATTTCTTTTGGACGCGATGGTCATCGCAAATTCATTTGTTTGATAAGAAGATGGTGCTTTGCCAAATCATGGTCTCGACCAATGTTTTACTTTTGTGAATTTTGATATCCCAACTACTCTTTGGGACACTTGGCATAGTTTGGTTAAGGAGTTGATTCCTTCTAGGCAAATGCGACAGTTGTGGTTGTGAAGGTGGATGTGACTTCCACCAAGAAATCTTCCATTCTAACTTCACCACTTTCTTGGCAATTGCAGTTGCAATTTCCTCTATAAAATTGTATGTTCCAACTTCATCCATTCTTTTTGGAAGATAGCAATCATGAATTCCAAGTTCTTGACTGTGAAATAGGTTGCCTTTTATAATTTTGAGACTTAGACTCCCATTCAACTTTCAATATGAACGTATCTAAAAATATACTAAATAAACACATGGAATTGATGTTAGAACATGTCAATCTTCATTATTAAAATCAAAAGAGATTTTTAACTTAGGTTTGACCATCTTAGTCCAACAAACTCTAATGCCTTTTTATATTTTTGAGAACTTAATTCTTGGCGAGATCCATCCATCCAAAGTAATGTTACAACTTGTTGATCGTTCTATTAAATAGTCAATTGGAGTGGTAGAGAATGTTCTCATGCAAGTGGGGAAGTTATACACATCTTATGGTTTCATTGTGGTTGACAAGGATGAGGATGTAGACACACCATTAATTCTTATGAGACCTTTCTTGAATGTTGTATGAGTCATAATTAATATGAAGAATGGTAAACTCACCCTAAACATGATGGGAGAATCTATGAAATTTAATGTCTTCAAAGTAAAAAATAATCCTCTTCCATAAAAGATTACCATAGGGTGGATGCTATTAATGGGTTGGTGAAAGAGATTTTTCAAAAAGAGCATCATTAAGATCCATTCAAAGTTTGCTTAGTTTAAGGAGCATAACCATCACATGAGAATTATGAAATTACATGTGTAGCCCACTTTTTGGAAGTGAATCCTTCCTTTAAAAATTTTAAATTTGAGGAATTGTGATAAGGTAAGGCTTTTCCTCCCCCTTTAATTGAAAAAGGTTTAATTTTAGAGCTAAAACCTCTTCCTCTTTATCTATGGTATGCATTTCTTAGTGAAAACAAAACCTTGCCTATGATAATTTTAGCAAATTTAACCAAATTGCAAGAAGAAATATTGTTAAAGGAGTTAAGAGAGAAAAAGATAGCCATGGACCATTAGTGTTGTGTTCTAATTAAAAAGAATGTAAAATCCTAGTAAGATTGTTTGCCACATATAGACTTTGCACATAATAAGAATGTGCATTCATCAACTCATTATTGCTTGTTTAAGATTATTTATGGTTTGTTCCATTAAGTCCATTTGATCTATCTCTTATTCCTCCTAATTTGTGTGGACATAAAAGGTAAAAAGAAAGCTAAATTTGTTAAATAATTACATAAGAAAGTGCATTTGAACATAAAAAAGATGAACAAACAAGTGGCTAAAAGCACAAATAAGGGAAGAATTAAAGTTATTTTTAAATTGGGAGATTAAGTTCAAGTACAATTTGGGAAGGAAACATTTCCTAATCTTAGGAAATGTAAGCTAGATCTTAGGGGTGATGGCACTTTCATGTTTTAGACAAAATTAATGATCATGCTTACAAATTAAACTTGCTTGGTGATTAAAATGTTAATGCTACTTTTATTATTGTTGATTTATTTCCTTTTGATTTTGGTGAGGTACATGATAAAAGGATGAATTCTCTTTAAGAAGGAGGGAATGATGCAAACATGAATGGCAAGCTTAAGAATTCACTCCAACTTTAAGGCCCAATAATAAGAGGCGGCTTAAAAAGTTCAAGTAGGCTATTAGAGCTTTTATTCAAAAGGAAATAACACTTGGACTAGCCCAAAATCATAGCTAGGCATATGGAGCAAGAATCCCAAGTTGGACAAGTTGGACATTTATGAGTTCAATTAGTTGATCTTCAACAAGCCCAATCAATGCCCATTTAAACTCAATTTAGATCATGGATACTTTTCCTAGGCCATAGTTAATAAGCCTAATAATTGGAAATAAAATTGAAAATTCCATAATTTTAGGACAAAACTTGTTAGGATAAGTGCGAATAGAACAAGGTGGATAAGGTTGTCTTAAAAGAAATAAGTTCCCATGGCTCTTTAGCAATAAGAAGGGGGAGTTTAATTGGCGAGAAATTTAAATTTTGGTGGGAAAGTAATTAAGGAAAAGTAAAAGAGAAATAGTAGAAGAAGAGAGAACCCAAAGATTTATTGTGGTTCAAGTGTTAACAAACCCTACAATCACTCCCTAATTCTCCAATTGGGTATTTCATTAACACTAAATATTGTTTTACAAGCTCACACCAAACTTTACATTTTGTGTTTTACAAGGCTAACACATAACCTCTTAAATATTTTACAAGACTCACACATAACCTATACAAGAGTTTTTACAAACAAGAATCACTTTAAAACCCAATCCCAAATGTGTTTAATGGCTCACACAAAATCGTAACAATTTAAATACAAAGAATTAATAAGAGAGAGGGTTGCGAAATAAATATGTAAGAGTATGGCTATAGTAAATGCTACTCTCTCACATTCAAGTCCATTTGATGGAATATTTATAG
This sequence comes from Omphalea diandra, assembly GCA_949677035.1. NCBI lineage: Eukaryota > Viridiplantae > Streptophyta > Magnoliopsida > Malpighiales > Euphorbiaceae > Omphalea > Omphalea diandra. The sequence goes on along the minus strand of CATIWR010462111.1, from coordinate 25,690 downwards.
GTTACACCTATCAAAGAATCATTACAAACAATAGGTTACACCTATCAAAGAATCATTACAAACAAAGCTATCTCCATATCTTAAAAATTGGTGTAAAAATCTTGCATTTGATACTTATTAGACAAAAGTCACGGTCGTGATTAGAGGTCACAGTGACATGATCTTCACATTTACACAGGATTTTGCTCAATTGTGGTTGTAAACTTCAATGGTGTCTAACTACTAGTTATATATGGAATTATAGCATTAGTCCTTTAGAAAACTAGTCATTATGTTCTTCTAATGGAGGTTGAAAGTTACAGTCATGAGCTGGGAGGGTTGGCCGTGACTTCCATCGTGAACTAATGGAGATTTTGCATATGGTAGATCACAATCACTACCAAGGTTTTGCTGCCATGATTTTTTATCTTTCAACAGATGCTTGGCATTATCTGTGTTTAAGAGTTTATAATTTCTCCAATGATTTTGAATGTCGCAATTGTGACTAGCACCAAGACTTCCACTGCAACCTAAACTATTAGAAATGGTCATCAACGTTCCTTAGATAGTGATCATGACTCCAAGGTCTTGATCACAATTTAAGGGTCATTTTCCATGCTTTGAGTTATTTGATTTCATTTAACTTTCAAACGAGTTCCTAATTTAATTTTTATAACAACAACACTTAAAATTGACATTAGAACCTTTCAATCTATATTGTCAAGATCAAAATAGAGTTTTGACATAGGTTTGACTAACCTAGTCTAATAATCTCTTCCTTTTAATTTTGACAATCTAGATTGAATACGTAAATGATAAAAAATCAATTATGCATATTTTTAAGTGCTTTAGTTTCTAAAATTCATTGAGAAATCAAAATTGATGGAAATTGCCTAAGATATAAAACGTTAGGTATGAAAATAATAATAATACTCCCTTTTAATCAAGTTAATAAATCCAACTTTAAGTATTATCCTTTGCATGTAGACTCAATCTTCTTTCCTCTTTTGTCAAGATAAAAAATAAAAGGAATAAGGAGAGGAAAGTGCCATTTTAATCACAATTGCAATCATCAAGCAATTTTAGTCATAATTTCAATAAGCAATCACAATTGTAAATAATAATGAATGGCAGTAGAATTGAACAAACATAATTAGAACTATCATTAATTTAAAAATGATTACATAGACATACAAAGATGTTTGATCACACAATATAATTAAGCCATAAATTTGAAATAGGAAACAAAGAAATAAAATAAAGTTAAGATGAAAAATAGAAAAAGGACAAATAAATTTCTAAAGAGTTTATGAAAAATCATTATCTTTAGCAATTTGATCATCTTTCCTTTAAGTTTGTCCTCCAACTTAAGCATTTTGTTAGGCTTAAACATCTCCCTTTTCTTCTTGATCTTCCTCATCTACTTCGATGTCGTCAATATCTTGAAAATAAAAAAGGTAGTAAGAAGTAGCTCCAACCTCCTCTTAGAGGTCTACAAGGTCACTATAAAGGTGGTGAAGGAGCTGGAATCTCGTATTATTCATTGTCATGACCTTGTCCAATTTTTTATTAATGGAGGAGAGGGAGATAGAAATAGTTTTTTTATGTAGACTTTACCTTTGATTGAGAAGGTGCATATGATGGTGGAACTTCTTTTTGTGTGTCTTCTTCAATCACCAACCTCTTCCTCTTAAAGGCTTGAGAGGTCTCTTGCTTTTTAGCGCTATAAGAACCCAAAATGTACTCATAAGTGTTGGGTTTGATGGACTTTATACTAATGAGATAGTAGAGGTCAACAAAGTTTTGGCTAGGAAGATATTTTTACGTAAGGTGGGCTTCCTTCTAAGGCACTAATAAACCTATAAATGATAGTTACATAAGAGGGAAAGAGGAATTAAATTTTTGGTTTAATGCCCATATGGATCAATTAGTTTGTAAAATATCTCTCAATTTGAATTGATTAATTTTAGAGGTAAAATAAGAATGCTAGGTTTTTTTAGGAGACCTTTTCATTTCCATCTCTCCCAGCATTGATGCAAAAGGTTATGATCCTATGAAGAAACCAATTAGGTAAGGATTTTATGTTTTTAACTATAGAAGATTTAGGATCATATTTAGTCTCTATATAAATTAAAGACCAAAAGTTAGAGTATATGAGATTAAGATAAGAAATATAAAAAATAACACCCTCCCCCGATTAAAAAATGAAAATAGCAAAAATTTGCTCATAGGAAATGTAATATTGGTCTTTGAAACCATAAAAAAGAATGTCATACATACCTTCTCTTAATTTTAATCTCTTGCTCACCAAGACTATACATCTCTCTGTAGATTGGCTTCTCTCTAAATATAAACTCATTCCATCCTAAATTGGATAGGAATACCTTGATATCTCTTTCGATTCCAAGTGTTATGAGAAGAAAAGATGAAGGAATCTCATTAGCATAATCTTCTTTGAAATTGCCTTGTTTGTGATTCCTTTCATAAGATGGAGGGGAGAAGGACCTTAAGGTTGGGCAACTCCCTTGCCCTTCTCTACCCTTATGAGTTTCTTGGGAGCCATTGAAATAATTGAAGTGAGGAGGAGTTTTAGAGTTGGGAAATATGAGAAAAAGAAGAAGATTAATGAAAGAAGGTGTAAAGAGTAAATAGAGGGGTGTTTTTACGGTTTAAATAGGCATAATGTGGATAAAAAATGGTTAAAAAATGGCTAAAAAGGCATTAAATGAGAAGATGCACAGTTTGGTAGCTAAATGGGTATTACCTAACGATTACAACTAAGTCACGACCACTATTAGTATGTTGCAGCTAGAAATTCTGAAAAATTTAAGTAATGGATAAAATTTTCGTAGAAAGGAGTAAGGATAATGCTCAAAGACTTTTGAAATTCATATGAGCGATATGGCGATCGCGTGCGCGAATTGAGAAAAGTTAGAAATTTGAGTATGGCTGGTAAATAGCGATCGAGACTCACAGTCTTGGTCATGAATTAGAAGCTAGATTCATGAAACATCTTACAATCAAATTTAAAACATGTGGTCCATACCTAATGTGATCAAATTGATATTTTGGTGATCAATTCATGCAATTATGCATAGAGAATCTCAAATGCATATTGAATTGACTCATCTAACATATCCAACACAAAAAATACATCATATGAAGGGTCAATCATATCAAATAAGTCATACCCAATGTGATCAAATTGATATTTTGATGATCAATTCATGCAATCATGCACATAGTATCTCAAATACATATTAAATTGACTCATCTAACACATCAAACATAAAAATACATCATATCAAGGGTCAATCATATCAAACAAGTCATTAATCAAAATCATATGCATAAAATGAGATATATTTTAACCCTAAGAGGCTTACATCAAACATCTTAAGTTCCTTTTTGATGAAGTTCATCCTTTCTTCGTTAAGGGGTTTAGTGAAAATATCCTTATGTTGGTGATTGGTGTTGATAAATTCTAGATCCACATTAGCATTTTGCTCATGATCTCTTAGAAAGTGATGTTTGGTGTCAATATGCTTACTTCGTAAGTGTTGGATGAGATTCTTAAAAAGATTTATTGCACATGTATTATAACATTTGATGGGAATGTGATCAACATCTTTGCCATAATCCTTGAGTTATTATTTCATCTAAAGAATTTGGGTGCAACAACCTATCGCCATATATTTTGCTTTGGTGGTGGATAAGGAAACTAAAACTTGCTTCTTACTAAACTAAAAAACTAGACATTCATCAATAATTTGCCAAGTTTTGGTACTACTTTTTAATTTGCCAAGTTTTAGAAGTGTTTTTTCTATCTAATAAACTATTATCATAATCCACATCTGAATAACTAAGAAGACTAAATGATGAATTCTTATGATACCACAATCCTAAATGCAATGCACAATGCAAATATTTCAAGATCCTTTTAACCACTTCCAAATGTGATTTCTTAGGATAATATTATAATCTAGCGCATAGGTAAACACTAAACATAATATTGAGTCTAGATGCGGTAAATTTGCCAAACCTTTTGAGTAGCTCCTTTGTATATTTAGCTTGGTTTATAAAGATACCCTATTTGGTTTGCTTAATTTGAAGGCCAAGAAATAACTTGAGCTCACCCATCATGCCCATCTCAAATTCCTAGTCATACAATTGTCAAACTTTTTGCAAAGAGATTCATTAGTGGCATAAAATATAATAAGATCAACATAAATTTACACGATGAGTGTATCCTTATTATGTTTTTTCACAAATAATGTTATGTCAACTGTGCCTTTTTCAAATTCATTTTGCAAAAGAAATGAACTAAACCTTTCATGCAAAACTCTTAGAGCCTGTTTCAATCCATATAAGGCCTTAGTTAATTTGAAAACATGGTTATGAAAAATAAGAGATTCAAAACTCGGAGGTTGTTTGACATAAACTTCCTCCTCAATAAAACCATTTAAAATGCACTTTTCACATCCATTTGAAAAAGTTTAAAATTCATACAACATGCAAATGCTAAAAGGATATTAATGGTATAGAATCTTGCGACAAGGGTAAATGTTTCATCATAATCAATGCCTTCCTCTTGGTTGTAACCCTTTGCAACTAATCTAGCTTTATTTCTAGCGATAAAACCTCATTCATCTAAGTTGTTCCTAAACATCCATTTGTAACCTACAATCAGGTGTTCATTAGGCTTAGGGATAGGCTCCTAAACTTTATGTCTCTCAATTTGGTTGAGTTCCTCTTATATAACAATCACCCAACTCTCATCATCAAGAACATCATCAATTGTCTTCGGCTCAATTTGAGAAATAAAAGCAAGATTATTATCTAAAGCATGCAATTGTGCTCTAGTACTTACTCCCTTGGACGTTTCATTAATGATTAGATCTTTAGGATGATCCTTGGAACACCTCTAATCTTTGGGGTGTTCTTAAGCTTGGTTCTCTTCTTATTGGGGTTTGGCTTGCTCTTCCTCTTAGGGTGGCTCATGATCCTCATGATCAATCACATTTTCCTTAGGTGTTGGGTTTAGCTCTAACTTCCCAAAATGACCTACAAGATTATCAACAAGAGAGTCTTTCCCAATATCAAGTTTGCTAGAGTCATTAAATAAAACATTCATAGACTCTTTAACTACCATAGACTTTTTTTGTTAAATACCCTATAGGCAATATTAAAAGTGGAATAGCTAAGAAAAATACCTTCATTGATTATTTAGGTAAAATTTCCAAGGTTGCCCTTGGTATTAAAAATGTAACATTTGCAACTCAATACTCTAAGGTATGAAATTGTAGGTTTATTATCATTCCACAACTCATAAGAGGTTTTATTGTAATTAGGTTTTTTTGAAAATTCGGTTTGTAATATAACATAGGTATTAATGGCTTTAAATTAGGTAAAGAGCAGTCATTGAGCATTATTCTTGTCATCTTTACTAATGTCTTATTTTTCCTCTCTATAACACCATGTGGTTATAGTGTTCTTACAGTAGAAAAGTTGTGTGAAATTCCATTTTCTAAATAATAATTTTCAAAACTTTCATTTTGAAACTCTTTTCCATGTTAACTCGAAATAGAAAAAATGAACTCTTTTGGAAAAATTTTTAAAAACATCAAAGGTGTAACTCCTAAAAGTAAGGAAGGACACCCAAGTGACCCTAAAGTAGTCATAAATAAGCAAAAATGCATAGTATTTTCCACCAAGACTAGCATTTCTAGTGGATCTAACTAAGCCCTTATGAATAAGTTGAAAAGGCTTAGAAATAATTATAACATTTTTTGCTCTATAGGATGCTTAGTGTTGTTAATTTATTTAATAAGGTCCACACGTCTTGTCCTTTGTGAACTTGCTTTGGGAGACCATAGCTCTCTTTTTTATAGATGTTCTAGAAACGCCATATTAGTATGTCTAAGACTTCAATGCCAAAGCCAAGATTCATTTCTAATGGAGACAAGACACTTAAAAGATTGGTTAGCTAAATTGTTTAAGTAAATTAAGTAGTTATTGCCTCTCCTTTCACTTTTCAAGACTACCTTCTTATATACTAAGGTGGTAGCCCAACATTCTCTAGGATCAAAGGTGACCTTATTACCTTCATCACATAATTGACTTACACTTAACAAATTGTGTTTCAAACCCTCAACTAAAAGAACATTGACAATGAAGAGCAACTTTTCTTAGTAACAATTATAATGCCAATTATCTTAACCTTGGCATTGTTCCCAAATGTGTTATTACCACCATCCTTCTCCTTAATAGATGTGAATAGCTTTCTATTTCTAATAATATGCTTTAAATATCCACTATCCACGTTCCAATCATTATCTTTCTTAGAGGCTTCCAAGCATTCCTTCAAAATAACATTATTTCACTTTTGTTTAAGTACCCAAACATACTTGGGTCCTTAGGGGTTAGGCTTAAAGGGGTCCTCTAATTTGAGATGTGCCTTCCTAATGTAACCAAAGAAATTAATGTTCTCATACTTCATGTAATAATGGCATCAGAGTTTAGACTTATAAGTTTTTCACCTATGAGCAACCTTTATATAAGTAAGAGGCCTTCTCACATTTTGGCTACTTGAATGTATGCATGTGCAAGATTGGTGAGGAGTAGAAAAAAAAACTTTTATGTATGCACTTTTGAGCATGCCTCTTAATATACATGCATGCATGATTTGCTCTTTAAGGCTTAGCTCTAAAGCCTTGGGGAGCCTTTCTTTTGCACTTAAGCTTAGGAGGTTTAACACTTAGGCTTAAAAGGCTTAGTGTTTAGAGTAATTTTCTTCCCAATCACCTCTATGCTAGAGGTTTAACATATGAAAGCTGTAATGAATATGAAAGATGAGAATGTAGAAGATGAAGCCCCATTAAAACCAAGTTCATGTCTCATAAGGGTGGTATTCGAGATACAATAACTGTATCTAAAGCTTCTTTCCCTTTATGAAACCTAGATATGGAGTTCCTTAACTCTATAACTTCTCCATTGAAAGAGTCATTTTCTTTTCTTAAAGACTCAGGGGAGGATGAAGTTTTTGATACATTACAATTATAAGAATTAACTATGCAAATGCAAATACAATAGATCGATTTTGTCGTGACCTTGCAAAGCAAACACTGCTTTTAAGAATTAATGGGATTCAAGTGACATTTAATTTTGCTAGCCAACATATAACAAGTGAATAATTTGATCAATGATATGCATTAATAAGACATATTGGTCCCTTTTCCAAGCGATTTGTAAGTGTTTGACAAGCCAGTCATAATGCAAGTGTTCATTCATAATGGTATACCAAGTAATGATTAAGATCATATAATTCTTAATTGACTTGTATTCACATATAAAATGTCACAATTCAATCACATATATAAATAATAGAACACAACCATATCATAAAAACATCACACATACACATTAGAATATAATTATGCCTTTTACTCACCTTTGATACGACCAACCTTTATGGAAGGTTGGACTTCTCTCTTATGCTTCCTCACTGTGTTGAGATACTAATAGTTGATACATATATAATTATAAAATTTCAAAATGAGTTTGCACACATGGTATGTAGCTATGGTCATGTTTCATGCGAATGGACATAGTATTTAAGCTTATTATTATTGTATAGTAGCCTAACCTTACCGCACTCTCATAGTAATAACTCTGGATATACTTATCCAAATGACTTGATTCTTTTTTCTACATAAACTAGACACATAATGATAAAACACATTCAAAGTTCAAGTTAATATAAGGCCTATAAAAAATATGGTGAATTTTTTAATTCTACCCTATTTTATTGTGATCTCACTCTAATTAAATCTAAGAATCTTGGGCATATCTCAAATTGTACAAATGCAATTGCAAAACTGAGTTACCAAAAGTTATAAAATATGTAAAGGAAAATTTTTCATGTTTTACACGTTATATAATTCAGTCTATAAAATTATCATAATAAATTACCAATCTTAGGGTGAGTTGGTTTCAACACATTGAGAATCAATCACATTGAAGGAGCAATATCTCATCAACCATAATATATTTGGCAAAAATACTTTAGAAGCATGTATATTGGACATAAATATATAACTTTTAAATTTATCACATCATTAGATTCCCATTCTATGGCCATTAAATTCTTGAAACATATAAATAAAAGATTGAATATATTTTATGAAGTTCAGAATTGGTCACAATCAGAGAGTAATATCTATTTTGAAAACATCTAGAGTGATGAGATTTTAATAGGTTGTGAACCAATGCTAATGAAGGAACTATAGCTCTTCACACACACCAAATTAAGCAAAAATATTTTATATAAATTTAGATAGACCATAAAGCTACAACTTTCCTTAATTCCTCTTATACTTTCCTTAAAGCTATAAAAAATATTCTTCACGCACACACACCAAATTAACAAACTTTTTGTACACTTTCCTTAATTCCTCTTATAAGGTTATGAAATCATAGATGCACAAATCTGCTCTAATAATAAAACCAATATAGTCAACACTTATTTCTCTTGAGCTTCAACTTCCATACATGGGCTCTACCTTAAATACACTATAATTCATACTAATCATGCATGTTTAACATGTTATGAGAAAGGAATTTCATGTGGTAATAAGATAAAATCTCTTACTTTTTTCCAAAACTAGAAAAGCTTAGGGTTTCTTCCTAGCTTGCTCACCTTTCTTCCTCTTCCTCTTCTTTTTCTTCTTCTTTTTTCTCTTCTTCTTCTTCTCCTCCTTCTCCTCCTTCCTTTCATTCTTTCTTAGCTCTCTCCCTTTTTTGGCACTTTCTTATGTTTTTTCCTCTCAAATCTACTTTAAAGGAAGACAAATTTAATTTGTATGCCTACTCTATTAAGACAAAATCATGTTGGCTTACTACCATTGGTTGGAAGTTTAATTTTCTTCTTTTAGTCCCTCTTCTTCACTCCTTCATCATTTTCATCCATCTTTTATTCCCTATATGCTCCTTATACTTTTAAATAAGCTCTAAAACACCATTATTTATGATGTTATAACATTCACACAACATAAGATAATTTGCCATGCAACTATACAAATATTACATCTACGTTCAAGTGTCCCACTTGCATTGGTGCTAGTGTCATCATTGTCACTATCAAATTCATATATCTAAATGATCATTTATCCAATGCATATGTTCATGTGTGATTGCAAATCATTTATGTAATGAGTATGTTCATGTGATAGTACTAATGAATGAGGATAGGGATGTTACATTTCTTCCCCTCTTACAAAGAATTTCATTCTCAAAATTCAATACATGTAAACAAATATGGATATTGTCATTTCACGTTCTCTTCGGTTTCCTATATAGCCTCTTTTTATGAGTGGTTTCTCCATAACACCTTAATTAAAGGGATATCTCAATTTCGTAATTGTTTTGTCTTATAACTAATGATTTTCACTTGTTCTTCAACATAAATTACATCATCTGCAATTGTTATTGTTGGACACCTAAGTTTAAGTGTAAGGTTAGACCGATACTTTTTAAGCATACATGAAATACATCATGAATCAGAGCCATCTATAGTGGTAGTGCTAGCCTGTAAGCTAACAGGCTAATTCTTTCTAGGATCCCATATGGCCTTATGTATTAAGGACTCAGTTTCCCTATCTTGCCAAATTGAATTATTCCTTTCCCATTTTCATCCAGAATAGTCAATGGTTTCAATTTTCCCACTGGTGCTTGATGTTCTACTTTGATATGTTGATAAGTCAAATATTTTGAAACATAGGCTGCTACATCTTTCTTCATTTTAGGTCATTAAAAATGAGATTGCACAGTATTATGCATTTTTGCCATTTTTGAATGCATGGCATATGAAGCATTATGTGCTTCTTCTAGGATTTCTCTTTGCAAGTTATTAACATTAGCCACATAAGTACGAGATCCCAACATCAAGGCATCATTTCAAATATCAAAATCAACAAGTCTCCTTTATTTTACCATTTCAATCATTCTTTAATTTGATCATGCAACATTGGTCTTACTTGAAAAATAACAATTAATACCCCATTCTTCCATATGTTTAGTTCTACATTTATAACTCATAACTAAACTAAATAAGATAATGGAAATACCTATAAATAAGCTATTTGTATGTTTAGTTCCACATTTGTAGCTCGTAACTGAACTAAATAAGACAATGAAAATATCTATAAATGAGCTACATTGCTTCTTGATTTCCTGCTTAAAGCATCAATAACCATATTTACATTTTGTGGGTGATACTTAATGGCATAATCATAATATTTTAGCAGCTCTAACCACCACCTCCGTCTCATATTTAATTCTTTTTGGCTCATCAAATAATTCAAGCTCTTGTGATTTGTAAATATATAAAAATTTTCTCCATATAAGTAATGTCTTCATATTCTTAAAACAAACACAATGGCAGCAAGTTCTAGGTCATGTACTGGGTAAGATAATTCATAAGGCTCCAGTTATCTAGATGCATAGGCAATTACCTTAACATGTTGCATTAAAAATACATCCCAAAACCTTAATGAGAGGCATCACTATAAACTACAAATCCTCCATTTTCTGTAGGAATGGCTAACATTGGAGCATATATCAATCTATCTTTTAATTTATTAACCCCCTTCTAACATGCTTTAGACAACTAAAAGGCTATATTTTTTCAAAGTAACTTTGTCAAATGAGCATCTCTAAGAGAAAAGCCTTCAATAAAGTGACGATAATACCTAGCTAGTCCTAGAAAACTTTAGATTTTTACAACACTCTTTGGGGTTTCCCATTTACTATTGCTTCAATTTTGTTGGGATCCACCTCTATGCCCTTTTAAGAAACTACATGTCCTAAAAATACCACATGATCAATCCAAAACTAACACTTGCTTAACCTAGCAAATAACTATTTTTCTATTAAAATTTGTAACATAATCCTTAAATGTTGTTCATGCTCCTCTTTGCTCCTTGAATACACTAGAATGTCATCAATGAACATAATTACAAATTTGTTTAAGCAAGGCTGAAACACTTTGTTCATAAGAGCTATAAATACAGCTAGTGTATTAGTCAAACAAAATGGCATCACAAAAAATTCATAATGCCTATAGTTGGTTCAAAAGGCTGTCTTCAGTACATCTAAGCTTGATATTTTGAGTTGATAGTATCCTGATTTCAAGTCAATTTTAGAAAACACCATTGTAACTGGTCATACAAATCATCTATCCTTGGTAAAGGATATATTTCATTCATTATAATCTAATTCAACTACCTATAATCAATACACAACCTCACTGTTCCATCTTCTTTTTACCAAATAACAATGGGACACCCCAAGGTGACATACTAGGTATGATGAATTCCTTTTTGAAATAGTTTTTGCAATTGGATCTTTAATTCTCTCAACTCAGTTGTAGCCATCATATAACGTGGAATAGATATTGATGATGCTCCTAGGACCAACTCAACTATGAATTCTATCTCCTTGTCAGGTGGCAAACCTAGTAAGTCAACCAAAAATGCATCCTGAAACTCATTTACCATTGAAATATTCTCAAGTAATTAATTTGTGAAGCTTGTGTCTACCACATGTAAATAATAAGCCTCACAATTACCTTTAATCATCTGAAAAGCCTCAGGCATCTATAACTTTGACCTTCTGATATGCTTATACCTTGGCTAGTTATGGTTGTTCTACCTCTGCCTCTACCCATGCTAAATGATACTCTAAGACCACTTGCTTTTGAAACTTCAATTGTGGACTTTGATGTAGCTTTACCTCTAACATTCTAGATTTTTTAAGACAATCTTTAAGGATATAATCAAAAGACCTATAAAAATAGCATTCACCAGTCAGTTTCTTATATTCATCCATATGTTGCCTGCCATAATGTACACATGAGGGTCATTATTGCAAAACTTGGCATTAACCTCTAGCTACATAAGATGGAACTCCAAATCCCCTGAATCTATAGCTAGAGTAACCACCCTAGCACTAGACTGTGATGGCACATATTCTCCATGTTTACCTTTCTTTTTGTTTAAATCTTTCACGAATTCAATTGGACCCTTTTTTTACTCATTGCTCTATCTTTTCTAATCTTTTTACCCTAATTGCAATAGCTTTAGCTTGGTATAACTTTCAAGATCTGTAGCTATAATTTTACTTATGATCTTATATCTCAGTCCCTCTTCAAACTTTTGATATTTGTCTTTGTCAGTGGTGACCATGAAGGATGCATAATGAGATAATTAATTAAAATTTATCTCATACTCAGCTACGGTCATCTCCCCCTATTTTAGATTTAGAAGTTCCCTTCTTTTGTCATCTTTGAATACTTTTGGCATATAATTATTGTTGAAAAGAACTAGATGCTAGACATCACTCTCTAGAATGGTTTCCCACTAATCATATGCATCCCCTTATAATAACGACACTATATAATTAAACTTTCTTCTAGTGTGTATTTCATTAAATTCAAAACTCTTTATGTTCTTTTCAACCATGTCTCTGCCACTACTGGATCTGTGGTACCACTGAAGTCAATTGCACCCTACTTTCTTAATTTGTCATACCTTATTTCTTTTTGATTTTTTGAACCCTACACTTTTAGTTCACTAATTCTATATTATGGTTGCCTATGTTATATGTCTTGGGCATGAGATTATGTAGGAGATCTAATTATGATAGTAGTTTGATCTCTTAATAGTTGGTATGATGCTTTTATGGAATTTAAATTAGCTGACTTCCTTCTTCTTAGTGAGTCATGGATACTACCATGACTATCATCTGCTAATACCCTATATACATAAAAGACTAATCATATGATAATGCATAATAGTGTAAAAGTCATGTCATGTTCATATGTATGTTGCTATGGAACCTATCCTTGCTCTGAAACTAAAAACTATAACGATGGTTTTCATTTACTGATAATTGCATCATGTCCAAAAATTTATATGCATAATATGTGCACAATCTAACATGTATTTAATGTACATATATGTTAACTAATGTTTAAGGCTAGTTTCCATAACCTGATTTCTATCTAGGTATATGTACATGACACAAGGAGAGAGAGTTGGAATTTAGTCGACGACTTGTGCTCCATGTATCTTTATATAAAACTTTGTGCTCTAAAGTATCCAAATCTTATGCTTCAGTATATAAAAAACATAATTGTGATTTGGCAAGTTGCAACTTAACGAATTAAAATAATGATTAGATTCTTATGGCAAAATCAACAATCAAATATCATCATGTACATTACAAGTATAAAAATTGACTATGCAAGTACAAATGCAATAGATTGATTTGGTCGTGACCTTACAAGACAAACATTACTCGAAGGAATTCCTATGATTTAAGTGACATTTGATTTTGTTAGCCTACATATAACAAGTGAATCATTTGATCAATAAAATGTGCCAATAAGGCATATTGATCCTTTTTCTAAGTGATTTGCAAGTGTTTGATAAATCGATCACAACATCCTTTTAGTTCTATATGAAAATGTTCATTCACAATGGTATACCAAGTAATTACTAAAATCATATAATTCTCAATTTATGTGCATTTACATGTAAAATGTCATAATTCAGTCACATATACATGTAATAAAACATAACCATGTCATAAAATTAGAATCTAGTTATGGCTTTTATTAACCTTTGATGTGACCAACCTTTATGGTAGGCTTCCTCAATGTGTTGAGATCCTAACATTTGATACGTGTATCATTATAAAAAGTCAAAATCAATTTGCATGCATGGTATGCAACTATGGTCATGTTTCATGCAAATGGACTTAGTACTTAAGCTTAATATTCTTGCTTAAAAAATATGAAGCCACTCACGCAGTTACTACCACATACCACCCACAACAAGTGGGTAAGTGGAAATCTCTAATTGAGAATTGAAGCATATATTGGACAAGTTGGTTTCCACCTCAAGAAAGGATTGGTCACTCAAGCTAGATAATGAATTATTGGCATATATAATAGATTTCAAAACAACACTGGGTATGTCTCATTATTTGGTTTTGGGAAAGCCGACCATCTTTCGATGGAATTGGAGCACAAGGCATATTAGGCCATTAAATTACTTAATTTTGATCTCAAGATAGCCAGAGAGAAACGTCTACATCAATTGAATGAGCTGGATGGAATTCAAATGAATGTTTATGAGAATGCCTAAATATTCAAGGAGAAAACTAAGTTTTGGCATGATAAGCATATTTACAAACATTCTTTTAAAGTGGGACAACTGGTGCTATTATTTAATTCATGATAGACTCTTTCTAGAAAAATTGAAACCACATCGTTCAGGTCATTTGAAGTGGTGCAAGTGTTTCCTTAAAGAGTTAGAGAGTTGCAAGGAGAAGATAGAAAAATTTGAAAGTGAATGGCTAGCATTTAAAGCCTTATTTCTATTGAAATTCATTAGAAAATGGAGAAATTATTCTCCTAAACATGCCTTCAAACTAAAATTATGAAAAATGTTGAGCTAATGACTTTAAACAAGTGCTTGTTGGGAGGTAACCCAATGGTTTCAGTAATTTTAGTTTGCTTATTTTAAGTTATACATAATTTTTTATTTTTGAATTTTCAGTCAAGTAAATGTTTAAATTGTAGAGTTTAATAGATTTTGTTAGCTTTATTCACATTAGAATATTGTTATCTTTAATTCATGTTAATTTGGAGTTGTTTGTACTAATTGTAGGTTGTGTGGGAAACAATGACCATGGGTAATAGTAGCATATGTATAAAGGGTACAATAATAAATATGGTTCAAATAAAGGAAAAAGATGAATTCCAGTTGCAGATAAATGTGCATGGGCAGTGCAGGGGCGCAGGGACAAACATTACACAACTAGTAGAGAAGATGGATGTTTGGTGCATAATTTACATATATTTCATAACTAATTCATTCTCAATATTGATGATATATGTTAATGTTTCATATGAAATGGATTAAAGGAAGTAAATTTGTGTTTTGTAGGATTAAAAGGGAGAAAAGTGGTCAAAGAGCAAGAGAAGGCAACCTAAGTTCTAGTTTTGAGTACCATTTGTTTTTGAGTCATATCTCCCTTTACAGAGCTCCGAATGAGTTGATTCAAAAACCATTGGCAATCTAAGATATAAGGATACAACTTTTATGCTTTTTACTTGAGCTAATTCAACCATCTTCGAGGTCAAAATTTGATTCCAATTTTGCATGGCTAAGTTGCACAACCATGTGCCTAAGAAGCAAATTTAGATATAATGTATTCAAAACAAACTCCCTTGACACATGGTCGTGTAGCTCAACATATGGTTGTGTGCCTTTGAAGCAAGGTCATGCACCCCTGAAAACCTAAAAATAAGATTTTAAAGCTCTCTAAACTCTTCTTTTTCAATTTCCCAAACTTCTTGCTTAGTAAACACCTCAATAGCACTATTTAAAGATGTAAAACCCTATGAATTGCGAGGATTGAGGAAATAAAAAAAACCATCCAAAAAGCTAAGGAATCAATTAAGAAAGGGTTTAGAGGAAAAAGTAAGCAATAATTCAATCATTCAAGAGCTTTAAAAATTGAAGTCCATGGTTTCAAATATCATTAGTTTGATTATTTATTCTTCTCTTTCTTCCATTATGAGCTAATTATCTCTAAGCTAAGGTTGTAAATAGATCTTATATGACTTATATTCGATTTGCTTAATCTAAATATTTTTTTAGTTTCTTTCATTATTTATGCTAGCAATTGTTGAGTGTTTCATGTTTGATTAACTGGCCATTAATCATATTAGTTCCATGAATTGACAATGGAGACATGCTTTCATATAATGAAACTTTCAATAATTCCTTTGTTTTGTTATTGAGTTGAGGAACCTTAACAAACCATAGTTATTCATAGAGTCTTATCTTGTGAGGCAATTACATGAAGTTTAATCTTTCGCTTAACATGCTATTGTATGTCAATTTCTACTTAAGAGGGATTAATTGATCACCATAGTGACTCAATAATAGCATTTCATGAATGAACTAATTAGACAAAGATTATAAACCCATTATAAAGTCATCAAATTAAGTTGAACCCCCTAACTAGCTTCTTATATTGATTATTTTCTTTATAATTACTTTATTTATATTTTACTTAGTTTTAATTGTTTGTCTAAACCTTCTTTTATATTCGATTTCTATATAATACATGGAACAATATGCTTAGTACTTAATCTCGATCCTGATGGGAATGATATCCATTATTACTTAATGGCCTATGCAGTTACAACTCAAGAGGTTATTTATATAACATTAACCCGTCATCAAGTTTTTGGCACTATTACTAGGGATCAACATCATTAATGTTGAGCAATTTCTATATTAATCAAGAATTTTTTTTTATTTTTGTATTGTTTTTATTTGTTATTTTTAAATTAATTAGAACTTCATAACATGGATACACTCAAGTCTCTATAAACTCAATTGTCTATCCTTTCAAAGGAATTAAATTCCATGACTTTTAATATGGTTTCTTCTTTGTTTTCACAAGTGGTATGAGAATTTTATGGGAAGGTTGGCCATAGAAGCATAACATGCCATATGGCAAATCGTTTTGCACAAAGATAAGAGGTATACAAAATATGTAGGAAATTGGTTATAAAAGCATAGCTTTCTAATGGGAAATTCTTTTACACGTGGTTAAGTAAGTTATATGGAAAATTTCAATCACCAATCCTATGATCCTTATTATAGTACTTACAACTTTAGTTGGCAAGACCATCCCACCTTTTCTTAGTCAAATGACAATTGTTAGAACCCTAATCTTCAAGCAACCCTTATTTTTCATGAACCACCAGCCTTTTCAATCCCAAGAGGAAAAGTCTAACCTAGAAATCCTATTAGAGAAATTCATCATAAGAATTGAAGCTAGATTAGCATAATAAGAGGAGAAGATAAGTCCTCTAATTTTTCATCAGCCACCACTCTACCAACCCTAAGAGAAAAGTCTAACATAGAAATCCTATGAGAGAAATTCATCATCAAAATTGATGCTAGGTTAGAATGTCAAGATGAGATGATAAAAATCTTAGATACAAATCCAAAAAACTATTCTTCTTCTTTCCATAACCTTGAGATTCAAATGGGACCAATGGATAATGATTTAAACTTTATGTCTCATGAGGCCTTACTTAGTACATCTGACCACAATCTTATGGTGCAAGTTAAGGAAACTACATTAAGGAGTAGTGAAGAGATCAATTTAAAGGTGAAAGAGGAGGAAGGAACTAAGAATGAAGAAGATAAGGACAAAGAAGTAATCAAGGAAGACAATCCAAAGGAAGAAGTCGATCCTTATATGCCTCATAAGCCTTATAATCCTCCTCCACCTTTTCTTTTAAGGTTAAAGAAGTATAAGGAGAATAAAGAGCTCATCAAGGAAGATAATCTAAAGGAGGAAGTTGATCCTTATGAGCCTCCCAAACCTTATGCACCCCCCTACACCTTTTCCTTTAAGATTAACAAAGTATGAAGAAAAGCTCATTGAGGAAGGTAAACCACAAGGAAAGCACCAGTGGAAGAGGAGAGATGCTTGAGCATTAATGAATAAGAAAAGCATGAGTATGAAGTTTGTCAACAAAAAGGAGAAAGTTTCGAGCTTGAAAAATCTAAACTGATAAGTGATGAAGAGGGTTTTATTATCAAAACATGTGAGGTAAGTAATACTTCCATTTTTGAAATTTGTGATACTAACCAATCTTTTCTCTTCCTTATTAATGTATTAAACTATGATAAAGTAATAAAGACACCTCTTTATCTTTTGCATTTTGATCAATCAGAACCATTGACTTATCTTTGTGATCATGCATATTTTGGAGAATAAGATACCTCTTAAGTTATAATCTTTAATGATATAAACCATGAAAAAGAAAAAGGTTGAGAAAAAGGAAAAGGTATTTGGATTTGGTCATGACTGATTTAAAAGGTTTGAGTATAACAAATTGCATCCATCCAATCTTAATGAAGGATAATTACAAATCCAACATAAAGCTTAAATGACCACTCTTAAAGGTCAAGTTAATGACCTTAAATTAGCATGTTTTATTTTTATTTTTGTCTCTTTGCTTTATATTTTATGTTCGTAGCTCTTCCTTGTATGCTTAATTGCTTCTTTTTTTTTTTTTGCGTCCATTAAGGTAATCCTTTTTTACCCTTCATATCTCTTTTGCATTCACTACATCATTGGGGATAATAATTTATGCTTTAAATGAGAAATTTAATAATTTAACTGATTAAAGGGATAACTTTAAGGTTTAAAAGTGAATTATTAATGAAAAATTGATAATCACTTATTTGAATAAATTTAGTTAAATATGTTTATTATAATAGCATGGTATTAGTTATTATGTTTGATTTATTGTTAATTATCACAATAGAGTTACTAAACGCACCTTAGTGAAATATAGATTTTAAAATTAAAATTGATAACTTTGTATGGCTTAGGTGAGTGGACACTTCTACACATGCTAGACCTTGTTAAACTATCTGTTGAGGTAAAATCTTAGGTTTAGCAACCTTAGGGAGATGATAAGGCATTCTTTAGTTACCCTATTTTTCCCTATGCATGCTTGATTTACATTCACCCTAATCACCTACTTTTGACCGTTATATATACTTACTTGAGAGCATAATTAGCCTTTTATTTCTTGAACCCATTACCCTTATCATAAGCATATAGCCTAAATGATCTTTTACTTCCCCTAGAATAGAGTTAGAATATGGTTAGAAGATGATGTGTTGTGCTTTGGATCATTCATATAAATATGTGAACATTTAATGATTTGACAAAAAAAAGGCTCATTTACTATTATATTTGACACTATAAAGATCAATTTAAGTTTAGGGGTGGCAAATTGATATTTTGATATTTTTCTCTCATGTATATCATTCATTCATGTCATTCAAAAAGAAAAAAATAAAAAAATGAGAAAAATAAGAAAAAAAGAAATAATGATGAATGAACAGGCAGATTATGAGAAGAGAAGAAAAAGAAAAAGCAAAATAAAAGAAAAAGAAAAAAAAGGAAAGATCAAGCCACCAAAAGGTAAAATGAAAACAGTTGCATTAATGCTTTGCAAGGAATGTCTATAGAGAATGCACATAAAGTGTTTCATCATACTTCACATCATTACTGTGGCTAATATCTTAGCAAAAATTCTCTTATTTTTGGACTTGACCACTTTGTGATAGCCATGCCCCTAGCCTCACATTACAAGCTTAAAGGACCTTATGATCCTTAGTTTGTTAAGATCTACATTAGTGGAGAAAGGTGGGGTATGTTTGCCTATGGTCATGTATGACTTCTAAAAAGTCAAAGTTGAATCTTTCTTAAGTTATATGTGATTAGAAATTGAAAATTTGAATGAAATATGTTGCCAAGACACACGACCAGAGATTATAAATAAAGCATGTTAGTTAGGAACTTATTATTGTTGTAAGTCTATTTGCTTAATTGATGAAAATTATTATTATCATTGAGATATACTTCTCCTTCAAACCTTAGAACATCTTCTTGATCATTTGAATTATTAGATTTTGTTAATATTCTTTCTTAAAGACAAGCAATAGTTTAATTTTGGGGGAATTTATTTGGTGCATAATTTACCGATATTTAATAACTAATTCATTCTCAATATTGATGACATTATGTTAATTTTCATATGAAAGAATTAAAGGAAGTAAATTTATGTTTTATAGGCTTAAATGGGAGAAAAGTGGTCAAAGAGCAAGAGAAGGCAACCTAAGATCTAGTTTTGATTTATGCTTAATATTTTAGGCATATCTCCCTCTGCAAAGCTCTAAATGAGGTTATTCAAAATCCATTAAAAAACTAAGATATAGGGCTATAGCTCTTATGTTTTGCATATGAGCTAATTTGGCCATTTTTGAGGTCAAAAGTCCATTGCAAGTTCACATGGCCAAGTTGCATGGCCATATGCCTAAGAACCAAATTCAAGCAAATGTATTCAAAACATACACCCTCGACACATGGTTGTATGCCTCAACACATAGTCATGTGCTTTTGAAGCATGGCCATACACCCCTAAAATCCTAAAAATGGGGTTTTTAAAGCTCTCCAAACTTTTCCATTTTTAATCCCCCAAACTTCCTACTTACTAAACACCTTAAGAGCACTATTTAAGGAGGCAAAGCCCTATGAATTGGGAGGATTGAAGGCATCAAATAACCATCAAAAAAGCTAAGGAATCAATTAAGAAAAGGTTAGGAAGAAAGAGAATCAAGAATTCTATCATTCAATGGCTTTAGGAATTAAAGTCCATGGCTTTAAATATCATTAGTTTGATCATTTCTTCTTTGCTTTCTTTCATTATGAGCTAATTATCTTTAAACTAGGGTTGTAAATGGATCTTGTATGACTTATATTAGGTTTTCTTAATCTAAGTATTTTTGGTTTCTTTCATTATTTGTGCTAGCAGTTATTGAGTGCTTCATGATTGATTAATTAGTCATTAATAATATTAGTTCCATAAATCGATAATGGAGACATGCTTTTCATAGAATAAAGCCTTCAATAATTCCTTTGTTTTCTTATTAAGTTAAGGAACCTTAACAAACCATTGTTACCCATAGAGTCTTGTCTTATGAGGCAATTGCATGATGTTTAGCTTTTGAATTTAGGAGCCTTTAGTTTAACATGTTCTTCTATGTCAATTTCTACTTAAGATAGAATAATTGATCACCATAGTGACTCGATGGTAGCATTTGATGAATGAACGAGTTAGAGAAGGATTTGAAACCCATTAGAAAGTTACAAAGTGAAGTTGACCTACTAGCTAACTTCTTATATTGATTATTTTCTTTACAATTACTTTATTCATATTTTACTTAGTTTTAATTATTAGTTTAAATCTTCTTTGATATTGGATTTCTAGATAATATAAAGAACAACATAGTTAGTACTTAATCTCGATCCTCGTGGGAACAATATCTATACTATTGTACACTTTATTACTTGATAACCTGTGCACTTACAACTCAAGGGGTTGTTTATATAACGTTATCCTATCATCAATAAACTATTAAATTCATCAAAGTAAATTAGACTCAAATCATATAGGCCATGCTTTACCCTATGTAGATGTTAGGGGCTTCCCTCACTTAAGGTTCATCCCCTTTCATCCTAACCTTAACAACAAAACATAAACATACCATTCCCTTAGCATCGTCCTTTTTTCCTTAAACCCTTTTCCCTTAGTGTTGTCACTCTTGCTCAAACCAAACCCTTCCATCTTCCTTCAAATCATTTTTTTCTCTTTCTTATAACCACCCTCTCTTATCTCTCTTTACAAACACCACCGAAGCATGAGATGTCATTCAAAAGAGCACATAATGATGACCATCTAGATCTTCAATTGGATCAAGTTCTTTCAAATGACAATCATAAGAGCCAAGCCAATCGTGTCTTTAGATAGTGACATTCCACCATCATTGCTATAGGGCCCAACCCCATTCACACCAAATCTGACATTGGAAGACCCAAACCAAAATGGCATTACCAAACCCTAAAGGCCTAATGGTTCAAGGTAAATAAATTTTACCATGAAAATATCTTTAAAATCCTTAAATTAGGAGAGATTGGTTGGATTCTCGAAGGCATTAGGTTGTCAAAGTCTAATTAGATGCGATTACCCTCCTACACTGGCATCATATTAGAATTCCTTAGCACTCTCACCCGAAGGCAATTGAACACTCTAACAAACCCATAGAGTTCATTATCTGATTATTTGGCACCAACCATAGGGTGTTAATAGGCATTCTCAACCTTATTTTTGGATTTCCAATACATGGACACATCATACCTCCCCTGAAGCATAAAAAGCAAGAATTTTGGGAGCAAGTCACCTTTGAAACATCAACTTTTTCAATCGGATGCTCCAAATCACATTAAATTAAAAGCTTAGGGCTCTATAATATGCATAAACTGCCCATGTACATAAATTTTCTCGAGGTGAGAGTATAGGATTGACTACTAAAAATTACCTCTTTTTTTTTTTATGGTGTGTGGAGAAACAATAGAAGCTAAATGGGGGGTTTGGCTTCTACAACAACTACAGGTAGTAACCAAAACCTTAACTAGAAAAATTATGATTGATTTTTATGGCTAGTGTTATAGTAATGCCCTTTATAAAATTTTTATAACGTACATACTCATAAAAATTGATCACTATTAACTATTCTTATTTGTTGGACTAGGATGGTTAATCCTAAGTCTAGAATCTCTTTTGATCTTGACAAAGGGGATTGATCATCATTAATATTTCAAATAAGTGTTGATTTTGCAGAAATGGATAAATCTCTCAAGAAGAGATGAAATGAGTTATTAAAACTCCAAAGTAACATGTAAATCGCGACTACATTCTAGGATTCGCAACCGCGACTCATGTTAAAACATGTTTAAAATTAGGCAGGCGAAATTGCGGAGCCATTCTTGGTCGCGATTCACTCAAATGAAGAATCCAAAAATGCCAGACGAATTCATAGTGTGTGTCACGCCTCAGTCGCGACCGCAAATTTTAAAGTAACTCAAGATGGCAACAAGTCCACAAATGAGAGCATGACAAGTGTCTCAGGTGACTGTTGAAAGATAAAAATCGAGAAGGCTATATGTTGGTAGCGACTGCGATTCGTGAAGTGGAAAATGCAAGTTCTGGCAGACGAATTCGCGTCCTCTATCGCGTCCTGCACAAAGTAAGTCACGACCGCTACTTTTATTTAGCAGTTGAAGGGCAACGACTATATTTTTCTAGAGAACCAATGAGAAGTCGTCACGTGTACTAGCCATTAGACACAAACGGAATTTTTCGCTGCAATTTTTGGCTCCCATATGGAAATTCAGAATTCGCGATCGTGAAAGAGTAGTAGCGACCGCGAATGAAGCCTATCAAGCATTTAATGCAAAATCTGTCTAGCACACTTTGAAGATTTTGTACCAGTTTTATTCCAATGTCTTTTTGGTGGGTAGAGGCTACAAATACCTCACCAAACAGATGTAAATGCAAGAGAATTCATTAATTTCTAACTCATACTCTTGCAATTTTGCTACTCAATCTTTTCTCTTCTTTAATTCATTATTTGGTGTGAGCATAAACACCATGTGTAAAGGTTGTTGTGTGAGCCTTTAAAATACAAGTGTAAAGGTTATTGTGTGAGCCTTAGAAAACACAAGTGTAAAAGTTTGGTGTAAGCTTGAAAACATCATTGATAATTAGTGGAATACCCAATTACTGAGAATTGGGGAGTGGACATAGCGTCGATTATACCCGAACCACTATAAATCATGTGTCTTCATTTCTCTTCTACTCTTCTATTTTTAATTTTCATATACCAATTCAACCCCCTTCTTGGTGCTAAGGGCCAACAAGTGGTATCAGAGCAAGGTTTCACAATCAAACCTTCATTGGGTGAATAAAGATCATGACACAAGATGGAATCCACACACATCTCAAACCCTACTTTGATGGAGCTGACTATACTCACTGGAAGTATAGGATGGAAATTTACCTTGACACAGATGTGGTGGATCTCTGGGTTGTTGTAGTCAAAGAATGGAAGCCACCCACTAAGGTAGTGGATGGAAGTGAAGAACTCATTCCAAAAGAAGAGTGGGTTGAAGCACATAAAAGATCAAATGGCAAGAACAAAAGAGCCATGACAATTCTTCTAAGCTCTCTTTTAAGAGAAGAGATTGGAAGAGTACAACATTGCCAAACAACCTATGGAATATGGAAAGCATTAGAGAACTATCACGAAAGGACTACATAGGTGAAATCCAGCCAGCTACAGATGTATGTGACGGAATAGGAGTTGTTCATGATGAAGGAGAATGAGAACATACTGACATGACCAACAGACTCCTAGCAATCGTCACCAATATGAAAAAGTTTGGTAGGATTCTCCCAAATCATGAGGTAAACTCTAAAATTTTAAAATCTTTGCCTCTTGAGAAGTTTGGTGCTAGAGTATGCAGTATTCAAGAATCCAATCCAGAAATAAGGAAGGTGCAAACAGATGTCTTGATAGGCGAACTCTTAACTCATGAGTTAGCCTTAAAGAAAGATGAGGAGATGAAGAAAATGAGGAGTCAAGAAGAAAATCTGAAAAACTTGAGAAGAGAACCTTGGCATTCAAATGCTCATTAAAGGAGAAAGAAGTAGAAACTACCTCTAATGATGAAGAAAGTGACAATGAAGAAGAAGAGCTAGCAGTGCTCTCAAAAAAGACCAAGGAGTTAATTAGAAGGAGAAAAGAAAGAAGAAGATACAAGAAGACAACTCCTAATCTTAGAGAAAAATCAAATGAAGTCACTTATTATGAGTGTGGTAAGCAAGGCCACATCAAGCATGATTGTTCCAAGCTAAAGAAGAAGAAGAGATGGGACAAGGAGAAGAAGAAGAGTTTCTCGGCCACTTGGGATGACAACTCAAGTGAAGAAGAGGAAGAATAAGAGGTGGCCAATATATGCTTCATGGCACTAGGGGACTCTTCACAAGAGGTAAGTACATCTTCCTACTCTAATTCTGATTATGAGGTAGATGATATAGATGAAGAGCTTTTAGAAGCTCTAACTATGAAGTGTGACAACTATAAGTCATAAATTAAAACCTATAGGAAGAAGTGCTCCAAACTAGAAGATGATTACAAGTCTCTAAATGAGCTTATAAATGAATTAAGAACTTCTAATGAAGAACTCAAGAAATCTGTTGAAAAATTATCTACATCATTTTTTTCTTTGGCCTCAATTAGAAAGGAGAATGACACTCTTAAAGGAGAAGTCATTGAGCTTAGAAGCTCAATCTCCAAACTCCATAAAGGAAAAGAGGTTTTAGACACCCTTATTATGCCACAAAGACCACCTTTAATTAGGCATGGTCTAGGTTTTAATGGAGCTTCATCATCTTCTACAACTACATTTGTTAGAGCTTTACAACCTCAAACCTCAAGCATTGAGGCAATTGGGAACAAAAGTGCTACTAGCATTAAGCCTCCTAAGCCTAAGTGCAAAGGGAAGGCTTCCCAAGGCTCTAAAGCTAAGACTAAAAGAGCCAATCATGCTTACATGTACAACAAAAGGCATGATCATCCTCATAAAAAATCCTCTACTCATACTCATCATACATGTACATGCATGCATTCACATGACCATGGTATGAAAAGGCCTCATATTCATACTAAATTTATGCATAGGAGAAAGATTAACAAGTCTAATCTTTAATGCCACTATTGCATGAAATATGGGCATATCAACATACATTGATTTATTAGGAAGGCTCACCTCAAGTTAGAGGATCCTTTAATTTCTAACCCCTAAGGACCCAAGTATGCTTGGGTACCAAAGAAAAGGTGATTGACTCTTATTTTGTAGGGAAATGTGACTACCACCAAAGCAAGTAATTGGCATATGGATAGTGGTTGCTCTAAGCATATGAATGGAAATAGAAGACTATTCACATCACTTAAAAAGAAAGAAGGTGGAGATGTCACATTTGGTAACAATGCCTAGGGTAAGGTAATTGGCATTGGTACCATAGGTAAGGATGGTTGTTCATTAATTGATAATGTCTTATTAGTTAGTGGCTTACAACATAATTTGTTGAGTGTAAGTCAATTGTGTGACAAAGGTAATAAGGTCACCTTTGATC
>CATIWR010462027.1:0-11637 GCA_949677035.1 Omphalea diandra | reverse complement strand
AAATGCAAAAGGTACATCAAGCACAGCCTTGAGGAATTTTTCTGCATGACCAAGCTTGGTTGGTGAATCATCTTTATATTCCTTCAGTTTACGCTCTTCTTCTTTGGTGGGAGCCATCTTCAATAAACTTTCTAGAAGTTCGGTTCCAAGTGTTTCAGTGTTGCCTGCATATAAGTAGGAATGGTTTAGTTGCCAGGTATATAACTCAAAAATAAACTCTGCTTGTACCACCATGTCAATCATGGATGCATTATGTACAAAGATATTTTAAAGCTCTATTTCTTTCAGTTAGAGGTAACTTCAGAAAGGATGAAAGACTTTGTAAAAGCTTTTCATTTATTGAAGACAACAATTTAGGAAGCTGAATCAGCCTTCAAATGCACAACGCTACCAATAAATTATGCACCTTTTGTTTGTTGTAAGATATTAAAGACAGCTAAAGTTGAACTGAACTATGAAACTGATTTAGGAAGAGCTGAACTGGAATTAATGGCCAATGTCATATGTACTCAATATCAAAGTTTCCTTCTATGTAAAAATATAATTACTGAAGTTTCATAAATGCCAAATATTGCAAATTAAAGATAAGCCCTAACATGAGAAAAATCCAGCAGATTATATATAACTTCCAGGGGATATAAGCAATCCATGTTAGAGGTGAGCAAATTTCCGAAAAAACCGCAAAAACAAACCGAACAGACTCTGTTCAGTTTTTTCGGTTCGGTTTGGTTTATGAAGTTAGTAAAATTTCGGTTTTCGGTCAGTTCAGTTTTATATGCTAGAAAACCGAAGAAACCGACATCAAAAACGATGTTGTTTAGCTAAGTCTAGCTATATGCTTTGCTAATCTGCATTCTGTCCATTCCTCTTTCACCCAGCCATTTAGCCCGATTTCATCAACCTCATCCTCTGCATGCAGCCGTTCCTTCCCATCCCATTTCTTCATTTCTTTTCAATTCCACTTACCCCATCAGCTACTCTCCTCTCTCATCACTGTGTCTCCTTTGTTCTTTTCCATTTCACCTAACCCAGCCACTCCTCTTTCCCTTCCTCTTCCATTTCACCTAACCCAGCCACTCCTCTTTCCCTTCCTCTTCCATTCCACCCAACCCAGCCACTCTTATCTCGTTGCTCTCTCATCTCTGTTACTCACCGAGTTGCCATCGCCATCGCTCTTCAACTGGGTTTGCTGTATACAAATCAGACCTCACCATTATCTTCACCTCTCTCAACTGATTCAAATTTTTTTTTTTTTTTGTTTTATAAAATTGTTGTTCTTTCATGTTGTCTTCGCCGTTGTCTTCTTGTTTGGTAATTTTATCATCATCAATATAAGTGCTCTATGATAGAATTGCTTGTTTGATTAAAGGTAGTATGATGAAGAATTTCTTGTTTGATAAAAGCATAGTGTTTGATGAAACCAATTCCTGGAATTTAAGACCTTAAAGTTGGTTTGATTTTTAACCTTAAAGTTGGCATAATCAACTTCTGAAATTTGATTTTTAACTAAGTTTTCTGGAGAAAAGCAAAGATTTATGTTCTTCATTTTAATTTTTGACTGAACTTTGGCTTGTTCTGACAAATTTCGGTTGTTTTGGTTTTAATTCGGTTTGCATGAATTTTCAGCTTGTTCGGTTAAGATTTCGGTTCGGTACGGTTTTTATAGATATTATGTCGGTTTGTTCTCTGTTCAGTTTAAATCTCAGCTAGGTCAGTTTGTTCGGTTCGGTCTGAAAATACCTTCAAAACTGACCAATTGCTCGCCCCTAATCCATGTTACAATGGAAGTTGCCAGCAAAAGAAAAGAGACCGAAAAAAATAAAATGTTGCTATTGAAGGATCCTAATGTGTTTGAGCAAGAACAGAATGATTATTTTCAGGCACACATAGGAGAAATGCTAGGATTGAAATTCAAATTTAGAACCCGGCGTATCAAATGAACCCACATGCACTAAAATATGCAGGCACCTGGACAATATCTACCAAAAGTAAATTAACAGTTACCTTCCAAAAGGGCTTCACAAACTTCCTCAATTGTCACATTGAGTGCCCTGAGCAAAATTGCTATGTTCTGTGCCTTTTTGGGATCAAGTACCCTATTCTCTTGGTTTGGCGATGGAATAACTGAACGGGGAGTTGTCTGGCTTGGTTTTTGGTTTGGAGTGTTTACGACAAACAAACTTTCCATCATCTCCTCATTCAACCTGTAAAAACCCCAATTCCACAAATTTAACTAGGCAATAAGGGTACAATCAACAAAAGAGATGAACAATTATAGGCCTATTTCAACTATTACAAAGCAAACAGATAAAATAACCGACACAATGTAGCAGTCACAAAGGGTTCAATAACTTACTTAAAAGAGCTAGACCTCAGCTGATCCCAGACCATTTCACGGTCAGAACTAGCTCTAACTTTATCCCAATGCAAAGGCTTCAGCTTTGGCTTAGAAGCCTCCTCAACATTATCTGTTGTTGTTGTAGAAGTTGGAGGTAGTTCAATTGGAGACACAATAGATGTGCTTTGTATTACAAAAGGCCTTGAAGGCCGTATAAGCAATGGCGGCTTGGAAATTGGCTGGCCTGTAGGTGTCGATGCAATCGGATAATCCCAGTGTCTCCGCTGTTGTCGCTGGGATGGTAAATTCCTTTGTTGTTGAGATGGTAGTACTGGAGGTGGAGGTGGAGGTGGAGGTGGAGGTGGAGGTGGAGGTGGTGGAGGAGGCGGTGGTGGTGGAACTGAACTGGGCCTCTCTAAAACACTGCTAATTCTCTCGTTCAGACCAAAAACACTCGAAATCATTCCTGGAGATGGATCAGGGCTGTTTTCCACGCCTCTACCTGGTGATGAAGAAGCTGAAGACATAGAAGAAGACCTCATATTCGGATACAACAAAGGAGACCGCACATTTCGATCCAAGTCATTAGATAGTTTTAAAGATGGGATCTTTTCCAAAACTCTATCTGGTGACATAGGAGCAGAAGACAGACGCGGAGATGTAACATCTCGATCCAAGTCGTTAGATACTCTTAAAGATGGGATCTTTTCCAAAACTCTGTCTGGTGACATAGAAGCAGAAGACAAATACGGAGACTTAACATCTCGATCCAATGCAGCATTATTTGATAATCTGTCTGGTGATGATGTAGAAACAGAGGATAGTGACGGCGAGTTTTTATTTTGATCCAAACTAGTCATTACTCTTGCTGGGGACAACGATGGAGACCGTACATTTCTTTCCAAATCGTTCATTACTCTTGCTGATGTACTTTTCTTGGGCGATGATGAAGCTGTCGACAGTGGTGGAGACCGTACGTTTCTATCCAAATTAAAGGACATTCTTGGCGATTCATCTGGAGATAAAGTAGACGGAGATCGAGATTTCTGCTCTTTATGGAATGTTGGCGGTGGTGGGGGTGGAGGAGGAGCTGGAGCAACACTAGATTCCGGAGATTTCGGCTCAGGACTCAAACTTACCGGCGGAAAAATAGACTGAGAACGATCAGGAGAACCTGAACTAGAAGACGAGTAGGAGCTGGAGCCGGCGCTTCTTGCATCAAAATCCTCACCACCACCACCGACGGCGGCGAACACTCTTCTAGACCCTGATTCCGTCGAGCTGGGCGTTTCCCGACCGGCACCAAGAGACCCTTTCGGCGAGTAAAATTCCTCCTCATCTTCAGTAGTAGAGGCCACTTCTCCACCGCCGTAACTACGCTGGTTAAGCGGAGGCAGAGGAAGGAGCTCCGGCGAGTCCAATTTCTGATGATCATGTGAATCACTGCTTTCATGTATAGCATGTGAATTGACCAAAGTACCCAGATACAGAAACTCAGAACTAGCTGAATTAGTAGCAGTTCTTAGCTTACGGGCATTAGCATTACCGTTACCACCACCACTTCTAGTGTTATCCACATTGGCTTGGTACAACCTGTTGCTGGTATCCGATCTATGAGTCTTGTCATCGGAGAAGCCACGGTTGCGCCTGCGGCGGCCATAGTAAAACAGTAAAAAACCAAGCACAAAAATAGCAGAGACGGCAGAGGAAATGGCGACGGCGAGGAGTTTATGAGAAGTGGGTTTTGGCTGAGAGGACTGAGGGAGGATAAGGGATGAGATGTTAGCAGGGAATGAAGCGAATGTGGCAGGGGAAGGAGGGGGTGGAGGAGAAGGGTAGGAAGGGAAAAAGGGGGATTGAGTAGGTGTAGAAGTAGAAAAAGGGATTTTAGGAGAAGAAGGAGGAGGAGGAGGAGAAGGAGGCGGAGAAGGAGGGATGGCGTCGAGAGGAAGAAATGGTTGGTGGAGGATTCTACGGTGAGGAGTGGCGGATAAGTGGAGGGGAGCGTAGGATAACAGTAACAGTAAGAAGAATGTGATGGCGGACATTGTGGGTTTGAGGAGTAGAAGCGTGCGGTTTGGAGGAAAAGTGAGAAAATGGGAGAAAGAGTAGAATCATAGATGGGAAAGGAAGAAGAAGGTGAAGAAGGAGATGCAGCATCCAGCTAAGATTCTGCTGTGCTGGTTGTTAGTGTTTCTTTGGTTTTGCCTACTCCTCTACTTCTATCACTATTACTAGTACAGTGAAAACACTTTCTTTAGCACTCTTTTGTCAATGTCTTCGCCTTTTCTATTCTTTTTTATTTTATTTTATATATATATATATATATATATAACCATGGCAACGCCACTATCACGTCCAATTATTTGAATAGTTTTTATTTCCCAAAAAAATAATTTAATGAATTGTATTAGGGAAGTAACTGTCCTTCCCCTCAAAGTTTTTTCCTGTGTTTTTTTTTAAATATTAGAAAATAGATTTTAGGTTAACGAGTTTCGAACTTTTATGTTTATATTTAGATAATTTTATTTACATATTAAAATAAAATTTTATGTATGTACATGTTGTAGTGGGTATAATTCGATTGAATTTAAGGATTTATAAATTTTTGAGATCGAATTAAAATTTTAAAATAAAAAGTAGATATCATATTGAATTTTAATTCGGTTCGACTTAATTTTTTATAAGTTCGAGACAATTTAATTTAATTTTTCAATTTTGTCATAAAAGTTAGGTTTAGTTAAGTATTTGTTCTTAGTATTCAATGTTTCAATTTATTAAAAAATTAAACTTGTTATTTTCAATACTTATGAATTAAAATAAAATAAATTTTATATTTCTCCTTTTTAACAATTTAACGACTAAAATAAATAAGTGATAATTTGAATAATAATACTTAATAACTTATGTATTAAATATAAAATTAAAAATATTTTTAAGATATACTACTAATTTACAAATAATTATTAATAAATAGTTTAACCATTAGTTATTAAAAATAACATTTATTAGTAGAATATACTAATTGAGTAAATTAACTAGTAAAAATAATAATTAAAATGCTTATTTAATATATATATATATATATATATATATATAAAAGTGTGTGTATGTGGCATAGTTCATTTTTTTCAGTTCAAGATGGTTATAATACAATTTTATCTGATTTTCAATTTAGATAATATAAAATTTTCAATATCATCTCGTTTAAAAAATCAGTATAGTTTGATTCAGATATTTTACTATTCACATCAAATATTTTTTTTATTATTATGATTCTATTTAATTCAGTATTTAATTTAATTTGAAAATTTTCAAATTTCATACCCATTTCTATGTGTATGCATAGTTTCGTGATAAACTGCATCTATGAAGAGTAAAGGTCTTAATTAATATATAGTGCTCTTTTGATTCATTCAACCTTTCATAAATAAAAAAAAAATGAAATCTGAATTTTGACACTGGTTCTTAAATATGTCACTTTAGCATTAGATCAAGTTAGATCCAGAAAATAAGGCTATATATTAAGGTAAATCATAAGTGATATGCTATAATATTATTTTACATTTTATAATTATATTTTTTAAATCTTTCTAAGATAAAAAAAAAGCACGAGTATTACTAAAAATGAAGTATGATATTTAATTTAAAATTATACATCAAACAACTTGGAAAAAATTAAAAATATATATATTTACAACATCCATTTGCAATACTTTTTTAATACATAGATGAAACATATACACTCATGTGACATAGATTTTTTCCTATAGAAAATTGTACATTCACACCACCAATTCAACTAAACTACTCTCTTTATCTCTCTATAATATTAAAAAAAAAATCATTCAAATTTTATAATAACAATTTCTTTATGTTTAGAAACGGCTTATTTTTTAAATAATTATTTCATTTTTCTGGGTTGGCAGAAATTTTTCAAATATTAAAAATTATATTAATAAATTTTAAATTATGACGTGTATTTTCAGATAAAACCAGATTTATAAATTTGATAATTTTGGTTTGGAGTTTGTAGGTTAGGGAAGAGGAGGAGTGCGTTGCTTTTTGCATGGAGAGAGTGAGAGATGGGTCCCATATACGGACGTATTGTGGAGCCCGCCACGTCCATTTTAGAGTTGTTGTGGCTGTGAATCCCCCATGTAGACACCCACGCCTGCTCCTGTACAACCCATTGTCGAACGGTGTAGATGCATGCCAAATGTATCTGTGACTACCAAATTCCTCCTCATATATGCAATTTTTGTTTTACTTGCTTCAGAAATTAATTTATCTATTGACTTTAAAAAAAAAAAAAAAGGAAAATCCACCTGCAGAGTTTTGCTTTGGAATATATTTTGCATTATACGAATTTAAAGTTAATAATTATGGACTTTATGTTATTATTAACTTAAAGTTTTTTATTGATTAAATTTTAGAATTTGAAAGTGTAATTTAATTTAAGATATTAAAATATGATGAAAATAAATATTTAAAATCATTCTTAAAAATAAATATTTTATTCATGATAATAAAAGTACATCTTCATTTAATAGTGAAATATAAAATTAATAAATATCAAAAACAAGAAAATTATCTTACTAAATTTCTCAAAAAAAAAAAATTAACATTGATATTTTCTAATAGATTCTCCAATTTTGGTGTTAACAAATTGAAGCATTAAAATCTATAATTATGTTGAAAAAATATTTCATTTTTTATTTCACAAAATTAATCTCAATATACTTAAATTAACTTGACAGCTTAAATATCATTAACAAATTTATGGTTATAGTAAAAATTTAAGTGCAGAACATAAAAATTTCACAATAGAAGATTAAATAATTTCCATCAAAAGAACAAAAGTAAAAACCAATAATAGCCTCATGCTCGGAATAACATGAATTAACAGATTTGGATAATCAATTTTATTAGAAAAATTAAATTTTAAATACTCCTACCTTATAATTAAAATATTGAAAGAAAAATAATTGTCTATAAACTTATTAGAAAGAATATCAATGACGACCAAAGAAAAAATAAATTAAAAGAAAATAATGGAATATGAGATGAGAAAAAGAAAAAGAAAGACAATGTTTAAGGTATTTTTCTTTTAATTTTCTGATCATTTAATAAGAAAATAAATAATTTTGATGAGTCCCCATAGGATTTTTTTTTTTTTCCCTTTAACTTTGTAAAAATTTCTTATATATAATAAAACGTTTAGTGAAATACTTTATGGACAGTTAATTTAAAATGTGATGAGAATACCAATCCAATTAAATAAACATCCAATTGGTACGATCAATTCTTAATAAAAAGCCCAAGAAAAAAAGAAAGACAACTTTGTAGGAAAAAATAATAATAATAATAATTCTAGCTTTGTTAAGAATGTTGGGATATTTTGTGTTGCTGAGACCTCCCTTGATTCAGTGGGGCAAAAGGGTAGGATCAAAATAATTTTTGGGTTAAATTATTTTTAAATATAATTAATTTTAATTTCTTTTAGTGAAATTAAATTAATTATCATATTAAAGTATGAAAATTAAAATATTTTAAAATTTTAAATTAGTCGAATTATTTATAATTTTAACTTTTTAAAATAATATATTATTTTTATTTTTAAATAAATTTTAAATATGTTTAATAATTTAGATTCAATCAATTTGGATTAAATTAGGATCAAATTAATTTGTATTGACTTAAAAATTAGATTAGGATAAAGTCAAATTTGATGATAAAATTTTTAAATGATTTCATATTTTTTGAATCGAAATTGAGCTATTCTTTCAAATAAAAAATTATTACTTTTGTATAAGAAATTCTTTTCTAAAAAATAATATTTTTAAACACTTAAAAATACATGTTTAGTTCACTTATTCATAAAATAATGTATTATCTCTAAAATACAAACCTAGATATAAATTAATCAATTTTATGAATTATCTCCAATATACAAACATAAATATTTGTATCATATTAAATTAATCAATTTAAGAAAATAATTGAAAAATATTTTAGATAATATCTCTTAATTTTCTTAAATAAATTACATTTACCAACACTTTTGGTTATCAAATTACTTTTACTTTGCACTTTCTTACAACCTATTACATCTAAAAATTACAGTTTTTACAAAATTAAACTTATATAACTAACATTCTCTAAAACAAAACAAGATCCAAACTCCTTAGATTTGATGAACATAACAGCTTTTACGTCTTTTTTTTTTTTTTAGAAAATGCTTTTATGTCAAATTTATATATTATAAATCCTTATATTTTTGTTATTATTAGTAATCACAAGCGTTAACTTTACAAACTTGCATCTCAAAAAAGTCATGATTAATTTTTTTTAGTCACATGAATTTAATGATTAAATCATCCTAGAAGCTCTTTAATTACATCATTTCTTTTGACATTAACGTACTTTAAATGTCAATTGTTACCCATTATAAATATATATATATATACCAAATTATTTTATCAAAGTTTAAGAGTGTCTCTAATTATATAACTCAGTAAAAAAAAAAAACCATTTAAATAAAAAGAAGAACCTTAATTAATTACATCCCATCACACCAAAAAGAAAGCCTGTTCATATGATTTCAAACTATTTTGGATGAATTACTATTGGTGAACCGGCGATTACGCCCACGACTTGGGGTCAACAAAAACGGTCCAAATTTCATTTTCAACCTGCATGAAATCCAAATGGGTTTCCATGTAGGCTCATTAATTAAAAAAAATAAAATTTTTAATTTCTTTTACAATATTATCTATATTTCAGAAAATAATAGATATCAGTTATAATTAATTAAATTTATATTGATATTACTAATTATTAAAAATTCAAGTTTTAAATTGGTTTCATATGATGACATGGTGGCATCCTTTGAATCAACTGCCATCATATTTGTTTGACATTTATATCATCACATAGGTGAATTTGAGATCATAATTTTGATAATTGATAATATTAATATAAATTCAATTAATTTTAAATGATATTAATTATTTTGTGACATATTAAAAAATAAAAATA
This sequence comes from Omphalea diandra, assembly GCA_949677035.1. Classification (NCBI taxonomy): domain Eukaryota; kingdom Viridiplantae; phylum Streptophyta; class Magnoliopsida; order Malpighiales; family Euphorbiaceae; genus Omphalea; species Omphalea diandra. Next base: position 2,258 of record CATIWR010462027.1, on the reverse strand, counting down.
TTTGAATTTCTTATCAATAAATCATTTCATCTATTATCACCTTTTTTAAAAAAAAAAATAGTCTACTTTCTAATATACCAACAAAAGGAAGTCAATATTAATATCAAATTCCTGGGAACAACTATTTAAAAGTAGACAGACTTATTAAAATAGGATATCTTATTCTAATAATTTATCTTTTATGACAAAAATCACGAATCACATATTTGTACAAAAGAAATAGATCAAAAAGCTAGATTTGATCCTTTCAGGGGGAAAAATGGCTAGATTTTATTTGTCTATAGCTAGTGTTTTGCTTCAAACTAATAAAATAGATAATATATTGGCGTAAAAAGAAAAAAGAGTAATAGCATCCTTATATTAAAAAAAAGTTTAAAGTAATAAAAAATTTTTCCCTTAGTATATTATTGACTTGATGGTTGAGATATTATTTTCATTAAATATAAGTAAATATTTTTCTTTTTTTTTGACATATAAAATTCTTTTATTAATAATAATTACTAAGTATAACTTGTATTAGATAAGTAAATTTGATTGCATTCAATAAAATACATATAAATCTTATTATAAAAATGAGTTTTTTCTCTAAATTTCATTAATCGTGTTGATCAAATGATTGTATATACCATATTGGTTGTGGTTGGCACATCGACAAAAAATATATTTTATTTGATGACTATACTAAACTACAAATCAACTTTATTATATAAATACATGCAAATCTTGTTATAAAAATGAGTTTATTTTTTGAGTTTCTTTAACTGTGTTGATGAAATGATTATATATAACATATTAGTTGTGTTTGACACATCGACAAAAAATATATTTCACACGGTGATTATGCTAAGTCACAAATCGATTTTATTATCATTTGACGATTTTTAAAACAAGTCTAATTTTTTTAATATAAAATTTAAACTCTTTTTAACTCTCATTATAAAGGGCAAAGTCTCATAAAGAAAGATAAACAAACTATTAACAAGGGAAATAAAATAAAAGATATAAAATATTTCACCAACAAAATTGACAAACACCTAAGAAAAATAAATCTAATATAAAAATTTTAAACGAATTTTTAACAAAATAAATTCATTTTTATTATTGAAAGACCTTGATTTATCTTCATATATTGAAATTTTAACAATTATGAGATTTTTTTGATACATCTTTGATTTGTCATGTATTTTTCTAAAATCACTACTAAAGAAACAAAAGAAATTTTACTATTAAAGTCTATAAACTCTGATTAACTCATACAAATATGACGAAAATATGATTTGATTATTTATTAAAACTCAAAAAATTACAAGAGAAAAAAAAAAAGAAAAACAGTGGCTAAATTCCACCTGTTGTCCCTAAACTTAATGGGTAATTTTACTGTTGTTCTTATACTTCGATTTGCAATGAAAAAAATATATCAATCATTATTTCATCTCAATAGTTATCTCTGACACATTTTTTTAACCTTCACCTCATCAGAAATTCTATCTGTCTTATGTTTAACATTATTTTTACTGTAATTAGGGTGTAAAAAATCAATTCATTCATCATTTTTCAAGTTTTAGTACTCAAACATATGAAATTGAATTTAGGCTTCATTTATTTTATGAAAATTTTTTTTTGCAATTGTTGAGGTAAAATAATATTAGATATATTTTTTTCATTGCAAATTAAAGCATATAAACAATAGTGAAATTACCTCCCTAAGTTCAGGGATAACATATGCAATTTAGCCAAAAAAAGTCGAGAGTTAAAAGATTAGTTGACCATTGTCGACGGCAAAAGAAAAAGTCATCGACAATAATCAAAGAAAAAAATCAAAAAGATGTCTCTAAAAGTTATGGCTAAATAAATATTTTTTAAAAAAGTTAATTATTACGGAAAAAATATTCAATTTCCAAATGGCAAAATAAAGTTTAACAATTAGTTTTTATTTTTACTTCAAGGTTCATATAAAGGAATAGGGTATTATTAGATTTTGAAGTACACTATACCATATAGCGAGAGGTAGATATTCAACCAATGAATCATGAGTTCTATACTAATCATAATTGAGTCCTACTTACATGAGTACGTTACTCCGTCCTTCCCCCCACTAGAGCAAGGGATGTGTCGGCGACTAGGGCTGAAATTTTCGCGGTATTTATTCGGTATACCGCCAAAACCGAACCGATAAACCGAACCGAAACCGAAACCGGTCCAACCATAAAATTTTCGGTATTAAGGTTTGAGTTTTTTCGGTTTCGGTTTCGGTATTT